>WNWK01012368.1:0-59898 GCA_009830355.1 Cherax destructor | reverse complement strand
TCCTTCGGGGATAATAATCTCAATAGACTTCTTGAACTTCGCTTGATCAAAGGAACTGGCGTTCCCCCAACCGTTCCTGGTATTAAACTTGATTACATCCCATTCCCACGTTCTTCCCCGTAATAATAATAATAATAATAATAATAATAATAGTAATAATAATATCACGTCAGTATCACATTCAATATATTGAATCATTACACGTTAAAAAAGCTTGACTCAGCTTCACCCAAAGCTTATAAAAGTGAAAACTAAAATAGTGATAAAAATGGAGGCTTGATTACTCTGCCTGCCAGGGGTCATGAAGGATCATGACGGTACAAAAGCAAGGATTTACTTACATCTCTGCTTAACTTATATCTTTCCACTGTTTTATAGCTTTATAAGCTTAATTAACGTGCACGCCAAACACTCATTAATGTAACACTTTTTAGTTTAATTGGATACATCAGCAGTGTGCTGCTATTTTATTCTATACTATAATTACACAGTGGGAACAAATGCTGGCTATGTTTCTCAGTCACCATCACACAGGATGGTGCTCGTACCATCACACAGGATGGTGCTTGTACAGGGTGTTGAGATGTGTCAGTCACCATCACACAGGATGGTGCTTGTACAGGGTGTTGAAATGTGTCAGTCACCATCACACATGATGGTGCTTGTACAGGGTGTTGAAATGTGTCAGTCACCATCACACATGATGGTGCTTGTACAGGGTGTTGAAATGTGTCAATCACCATCACACATGATGGTGCTTGTACAGGGTGTTGAAATGTGTCAGTCACCATCACACATGATGGTGCTTGTACAGGGTGTTGAAATGTGTCAGTCACCATCACACATGATGGTGCTTGTACAGGGTGTTGAAATGTGTCAGTCACCATCACACATGATGGTGCTTGTACAGGGTGTTGAAATGTGTCAATCACCATCACACATGATGGTGCTTGTACAGGGTGTTGAAATGTGTCAGTCACCATCACACATGATGGTGCTTGTACAGGGTGTTGAAATGTGTCAGTCACCATCAAAATGATGGTGCTTGTACAGGGTGTTGAAATGTGTCAGTCACCATCACACATGATGGTGCTTGTACAGGGTGTTGAAATGTGTCAGTCACCATCACACATGATGGTGCTTGTACAGGGTGTTGAAATGTGTCAGTCACCATCACACATGATGGTGCTTGTACAGGGTGTTGAAATGTGTCAGTCACCATCACACATGATGGTGCTTGTACAGGGTGTTGAAATGTGTCAGTCACCATCACACATGATGGTGCTTGTACAGGGTGTTGAAATGTGTCAGTCACCATCACACATGATGGTGCTTGTACAGGGTGTTGAAATGTGTCAGTCACCATCACACATGATGGTGCTTGTACAGGGTGTTGAAATGTGTCAGTCACCATCACACATGATGGTGCTTGTACAGGGTGTTGAAATGTGTCAGTCACCATCACACAGGATGGTGCTTGTACAGGGTGTTGAAATGTGTCAGTCACCATCACACATGATGGTGCTTGTACAGGGTGTTGAAATGTGTCAGTCACCATCACACATGATGGTGCTTGTACAGGGTGTTGAAATGTGTCAGTCACCATCACACAGGATGGTGCTTGTACAGGGTATTGAAATGTGTCAGTCACCATCACACAGGATGGTGCTTGTACAGGGTGTTGAAATGTGTCAGTCTGGGCTGGGAGACTTCGCTAGGACAATGAAGGTATTGTCATGTATTCCAGCAAGGGTTCACCAACTCACCTAATCGTGGTTGCAGGGATCGAGTCTCAGCTCCTGGCCCACGCCTCTGCTGGCCGCTACTGGTCTCATCCCTATCCGACTGAGCCATATCATACCCATCCTTAAAGCTATGCATGGGTTTTGCCTCTTCAAAGCTCCCGTAGCAGATGAACCCTTATTAGCATGCTTGATATCGTCAGTGCCGCACTCTCCACCGTTGGTTACTATTTATACATGCTGTTAGCAAATGACTTTACTTGATATAAGTTTGCAGTAATTTAATAATAAACACAATGAAATATATTTTTTTTTCGTTAGGTTTAGAATGATTTTTGCGAAATTATTGCATACACAAATTTTCGCTTGCCTTGTTCGGCAAGAAGAGCCTTGCTAGATATTTAAGCCAAAATCTTAAGTTTTACCTATTCGCCACGACATATATACATGTATATATATATATATATATATATATGGAAGTGAGAGGATGGTAGTGAAGGTGAACGTGTATGGTACGTGTACCTGTATAATTATATTGTGCTACACTGCCCTCTCTATTCAGGTTGGTGAAGGTCTCTTGATTTGAGGAAATGGAGCTACCCTCTCCTTAAATCAAACAAGATTATCCCTCTGTATAATAATAATAATAATAATAATAATAATAATAATTACGTGTTCAAGCTGAGTTACCAGCCGTGTTTATATTTAGTTTTTAAAGGTGGACGGGTAAGCCAGTGGAAGGCCTCGGTCAGATGAATAAAAGTGGCAGTGGTGGGTCATATGCATATGACTAAGACCCACGTCACGAGGTATTTGTTCTGTTTCCTGATAAATTTCTACCTAACTTAACGTAATTTTATGTATGGTCTTGAAGAGAATATTCAAAATAAGCTATTTTGCGGGGGTCAACATTTCGCTCAGGGTAGAGCTTAGTCATGACTCGATAAAGCTCTACAAGTACATGTACAAGGTATACAGACCATAGCTGACATCAATGACATACTACTATATAGAAAGCTTCTTGTTATGCTGAGCATTTCCCGCAAATTAGGTCAATTTTGTCCCAGGATGCGACCCACACCAGTCAACCAACACCCAGGTACCTATCTACTGGTGGGTGAAGCAGGTGTGGGAAACACGTCCTAATGTTTCCACCCGTACTGGGGATCAAACCACGATACATGATAGTCCAGGTAGCAGTAGATAGTTCATGACAGCAGATAGCCTCGATGTGTATCTCCAAGCGCTCTGCTGTCTCTCCCATTAGACACATGTGCAACACTTGGGTATCCTTATTGCACACGTTTCATCAACTTTTCAATACTGAATACCATCATCAACATGGTAAGACTCCCATGTACTTGTTCTGGATGCGCTAAACTTGTCATTCTGCCGGATATCATGTATAGTATTTTTTTTGGTACGGTTAATTGGCTTTCTCGTCTTGTATATAGTGAAATGTATTTACAGTGGAGTAAATAATTGCGCGTGTAAAAGTAATTAGGTGTGCGGGTCCCTAGGCAGTGTTTGCTTAGCCAGCTGAAGACGTTCTCTCTAGGCGGCCCCTTTGAGACTTTTATATGTACAGACTAATTGCAGGGCGCTACTCATAGTTCCTTTGTTTTTTGTTGTTGCAACTGGTGCAGTGGTACAAAGGTACACTGTGCTTTCTGTTTGTTGACGTTGTAATTAAAGGTTTTTACTGGAGGGGGCAGCTAAGTCACCGTGGTCTTTGCTCATTGGTTCTGGTCCGCCACTACACTTACTGTTGTGCAATTTTGCACTGACCACTTAGATTTAGAATACAATAAGGTGTTTAAGTGGATACTCAGTACTGGTACTTTTGATATACCTTTTATGGGTATATACTCTCGAAATCCGGCTCTGGGCCAGGCTTGTCTGGTGCTTGCCTGGTCTACCAGGCTGTTGCTTCTGGCGGTCCACTGGCCCACATATCCATCATAGCCTGGCTGATCCGGCACTTAGCTGAGTAAAATGTCTAGTTTCCTCTTAAAGACTTCACTTGTCCCAGTAGTGTTTCTGATATTTTCTGAAAAGATGTTTTAAAAGTCTGGGAGTACGGATGTTGATACAGTGTTCTTATGGTGCCCACAGCGCCCCAACTTTTCACTGGGTGTATTCTACACATTCTCCCATCTCTGTCACTGTAGTATGTTGTTATGACAGTGTGCAACCGCTGGTGCAACAGTCGTTGTTTAGTCACTGATATCAGGCCTCCTAGGTTACGTACCGGTCCAGGTAGGCAACTTAAGTGGCCAGGTCCGAAACCGGACCGTGGGTTAGATAATCCTAGCAACACCAACACATAACATATAGTTTTACTTTACCCACCAGCGAACATACACTGATTATTATTATTATTATTATTTATTACTATTATTTATGCAATAGTGCTAATCCCAACTTAACTCTCTGAGGTAAGAGAGGGTGAGGTGGCGGAGGTTCACTAGTTTATATTCCCTCGTATATCTGTGCTCACATTGTCTTTACTTAGTCTTACTTACCATGAATTATGAATATTAATAGCCACATGTTTATACTTGTTTTTATGGAGTTGTTACAATAGTAGCTCTGCTTGTGAGAAAACCATCCTGCACACTAGACCAAGTTGGTAAATTCTAATTGAAAAGCAAACACACACACACACACAGGATTCATGCATAGCTTTAACAAGAGGTATGATAAAGCTCATGGAGCAGAGAGTGGACCTAGTAACGAACGGTGAAGAGGCGGGGCCAGGAGCTATAAATCGACACCTGCAACCACAATTGGGTAAGTACACACACACACATACTCACTCTCTAAACTTAAATGCTTATACATATATACTTACACATGAGTGTAAGCTTACCTGGAGTATACCTGGAGAGAGTTCCAGGGTCTGTGACCAGGCCTCATGTTGGATCAGAGCCTGATCAACCAGGCTGTTACTGCTGGCCGCACGCAGTCCAACGTCCACAGCCTGGCTGGTCAGGTACCGACTTTAGGTGCCTGTCCAGTGCCTGCTTGAAGACAGCCAGGGGTTTGTTGGTAATCCCCCTGATGTATGCTGGGAGGCAGTTGAACAATCTTGGGCCCCTGACACTTATTGTGTTATTCTCAACGTGCTAGTGGCACCCCTGCTTTTCATTGGGGGGATGTTACATCGCCTGCCGAGTCTTTTGCTTTCGTAGGGAGTGACTCGTGTGCAAGTTTGGTACTAATCCCTCGAGAATTTTCCACGTGTATATAATAATATATCTCTCCCGCCTGCGTTCCAGGGAGTTCAGGTTTAGGAACTTCAAGCGTTCCCAGTAATTGAGGTGGTTTATCGCAGTTATGCGTGTCATGAAGGTTCTATGCACATTTTCTAGGTCAGCAATTTCACCTGCCTTGAAAGGTGCAGTTAGTGTGCAGCAATATTCCAGCCTAGATAGAACAAGCTACCTGAAAAGTGTCAACATGGGCTTGGTATCCCTGGTTTTGAAGGTTCTCATTATCCATCCTGTCATTTTTCTAGCAGATGTGATTGCTACAGTGTTATGGTCCTTGAAGGTGAGATCCTCTGACATGATCACTCCCATATATATTTAAGCAGCTACGTATACTTAAATATACATTTACAATCACACCTGCATATATATTTTCACAAATATACTTACTGAAAGGCACATTGAGGTTGTTAAAGTGTCTGTGGTGGGAGTGGGAGTGGTAAGGTTAAGAGAGGTTGTTAGTGTGTGATGGGAGTGGTAGTGGGGTGGTAAGGTTAAAAGAGGTTGTTAGTGTGTGGTGGGAGTGGGAGTGGGGTGGTAAGGTTAAAAGAGGTTGTTAGTGTGTGGTGGGAGTGGGGTGGTAAAGTAAAGAGAGGTTGTTAGTGTGTGGTGGGAGTGGGAGTGGGGTAGTAAGGTAAAGAGAGGTTGTTAGTGTGTGGTGGGAGTGGGAGTGGGGTGGTAAGGTAAAGAGAGGTTGTTAGTGTGTGGTGGGAGTGGGAGTGGGAGTGGGGTAGTAAGGTAAAGAGAGGTTGTTAGTGTGTGATGGGAGTGGGAGTGGGGTGGTAAGGTAAAGAGAGGTTGTTAGTGTGTGGTGGGAGTGGGAGTGGGGTGGTAAGGTAAAGAGAGGTTGTTAGTGTGTGATGGGAGTGGGAGTGGGGTGGTAAGGTAAAGAGAGGTTGTTAGTGTGTGGTGGGAGTGGGGTGGTAAGGTAAAGAGAGGTTGTTAGTGTGTGATGGGAGTGGGAGTGGGGTGGTAAGGTAAAGAGAGGTTGTTAGTGTGTGGTGGGAGTGGGAGTGGGGTAGTAAGGTAAAGAGAGGTTGTTAGTGTGTGGTGGGAGTGGGAGTGGGGTGGTAAGGAAAGGAGGTTGTTAGTAGTGTGGTGGGAGTGGGAGTGGGAGTGGGGTAGTAAGGTAAAGAGAGGTTGTTAGTGTGTGATGGGAGTGGGAGTGGGAGTGGGGGTAAGGTAAAGAGAGGTTGTTAGTGTGTGGTGGGAGTGGGAGTGGGGTGGTAAGGTAGAGGTTGTTAGTGTGTGATGGGAGTGGGAGTGGGGTGGTAAGGTAAAGAGAGGTTGTTAGTGTGTGGTGGGAGTGGGGTGGTAAGGTAAAGAGAGGTTGTTAGGTGTGTGATGGGAGTGGGAGTGGGGTAGTAAGGTAAAGAGAGGTTGTTAGTGTGTGATGGGAGTGGGAGTGGGAGTGGGGTAGTAAGGTAAAGAGAGGTTGTTAGTGTGTGGTGGGAGTGGGAGTGGGGTGGTAAGGTTAAGAGAGGTTGTTAGTGTGTGGTGGGAGTGGGAGTGGGGTGGTAAGGTAAAGAGAGGTTGTTAGTGTGTGGTGGGAGTGGGAGTGGGGTAGTAAGGTAAAGAGAGGTTGTTAGTGTGTGATGGGAGTGGGAGTGGGATGGTAAGGTAAAGAGAGGTTGTTAGTGTGTGATGGGAGTGGGAGTGGGGTAAGGTTAAGAGAGGTTGTTAGTGTGTGATGGGAGTGGGAGTGGGGTGTAAGGTAAAGAGAGTTGTTAGTGTGTGGTGGGAGTGGGAGTGGGGTAGTAAGGTAAAGAGAGGTTGTTAGTGTGTGGTGGGAGTGGGAGTGGGGTGGTAAGGTTAAGAGAGGTTGTTAGTGTGTGGTGGGAGTGGGAGTTTGGTAGTAAGGTAAAGAGAGGTTGTTAGTGTGTGGTGGGAGTGGGAGTGGGGTGGTAAGGTAAAGAGAGGTTGTTAGTGTGTGGTGGGAGTGGGAGTGGGGTGGTAAGGTTAAGAGAGGTTGTTAGTGTGTGGTGGGAGTGGGAGTGGGGTGGTAAGGTTAAGAGAGGTTGTTAGTGTGTGGTGGGAGTGGGAGTGGGTGGTAAGGTAAAGAGAGGTTGTTAGTGTGTGGTGGGAGTGGGGTAGTAAGGTTAAGAGAGGTTGTTAGTGTGTGGTGGGAGTGGGAGTGGGGTGGTAAGGTAAAGAGAGGTTGTTAGTGTGTGGTGGGAGTGGGAGTGGGGTGGTAAGGTTAAGAGAGGTTGTTAGTGTGTGGTGGGAGTGGGAGTGTTAAGGTAAAGAGGGGTTGTTAGTGTGTGGTGGGAGTGGGAGTGGGGTGGTAAGGTAAAGAGAGGTTGTTAGTGTGTGGTGGGAGTGGGAGTGGGGTAGTAAGGTAAAGAGAGGTTGTTAGTGTGTGGTGGGAGTGGGAGTGGGGTGGTAAGGTTAAAAGAGGTTGTTAGTGTGTGGTGGGAGTGGGAGTGGGGTGGTAAGATAAAGAGAGGTTGTTAGTGTGTAGTGGGAGTGGGAGTGGGGTGGTAAGGTAAAGAGAGGTTGTTAGTGTGTAGTGGGAGTGGGAGTGGGGTGGTAAGGTAAAGAGAGGTTGTTAGTGTGTGGTGGGAGTGGGAGTGGGGTGGTAAGGACAAGTGTCTTGAGGTGAAAGTTAGAGTCCAAGTTCCTGCTAATAACTATACTTAATTTATTGTCACTTTATCATTGTGATGATATATACACTGAGCAGTGTTTCTCTCAGTGTATATATACACTGAGCAGTGTTTCTCTCAGTGTATATATACACTGAGCAGTGTTTCTCAGTATATATATACACTGAGCAGTGTTTCTCTCAGTATATATATACACTGAGCAGTGTGTTTCTCTCAGTGTATATATACACTGAGCAGTGTGTTTCTCAGTGTATATATACACTGAGCAGTGTTTCTCTCAGTATATATAGTATACACTGAGCAGTGTTTCTCTCAGTATATATAGTATACACTGAGCAGTGTGTTTCTCAGTGTATATATACACTGAGCAGTGTTTCTCTCAGTGTATTTATGCTGGCAGTTTACTTTAACTCCTATTTTAGGGAGTAGAGTAGTCTTGTCTGGTGGTGAAAAGGTTAAGTGTAGCCTCGTGTAGTCGGTAGGCTTTAAACTCTCCTTTTCATTTCCTTATTTTGTATAAGTTATGTTTTTGTTGTTATTGTGGTAGTATATCTGTCTTGGGCTCGTCACTTCCGTCTCCTCGTCTCAACCTAGGCCACCTTTAATCCCTGTTTTAGGGATTGAATTAGTCCTGATGTTAGTGAGCAAGTTAAGTGAGGCTTTAATGACTAGGTTAGAATGTTATCGTCTATACGAGCCTGGCCCATGGCTGGGCTCAGAGTAGATAAACTCTCGAAACTCTTCTTCTTCCGAAGGTATATATACTCGTCTAATGAAACCACGGTACGGGTGGAGATTGAACTCGCGGCTAGTGAGTCTTAAAACTCCAGGCGGCCCATACAGTTTGTATGCAATCGTGTCATTACGACTTCATGAGTCGCTCGTGTAATTATTGTATTGTGTGTTGCTTGTCACAGACGACCTCGGGGATGTCCATTAATATTACATTCAAAATGCGGGGACATCGACGATACCCTCTGCAGGTACACTCAAGGTTATGTAACAAGAGTGAGACGTGTAGGTTTGAACGTTTTCTGGTGGTGTTCAACCACAACGTTGCCAGATGCGTAGCCAGTGACTTTTTATTTGTATAGATTTAAGTAATCCAGCCTAACTTGAAATAAAGTAAATAATGCAAGTTTACGTTGAACGTTCACAACTGGGAATGTCATAAGAACAATAACGTAGTAAAATGAGGACTTGTTGGATTATGAATTGGTTATGGGATTAAAATGTAAAAATATGTAATCAGTACATCCCACATATACTAATACAAATAGGATACAGGCAGGATGGCAGTACAGTATATCTGTGGGACTTGTGAAAAGGCTCTTGGGAAAAGATCTAGAATCACATGCAACCTTTGCTTTTCAAAACATCATGTTACATGTTCAAAAATTAACACAGTAACAAGAAGTGACATCCGTCTAGAAAGGTGTTTCTGGATCTGCAACAAGGATGTGGAACTATGGACAGATATCAGGAAAGCACTCAGGAGGCTAATAAACAATAAGCATGAAGAAAAAGAGGAACTATTGAATAGTCTCCCCGGTATTTATAGAAATTGGGAAGATAAGAAAGGGGTAAAGTATAACACACAGAATGACCAGTCTACAACAATTGACCCAAAAATAAACAGTCATCCACGGGAAAAAACACAGGAGACAAAAACATTAGCTAACTCAGCCCCCAGTCCCAGGACTGACCCAGACCCAGCCCCCAGCCATAGTGAACATCCGGTTTTGGTTAAGGACGCCACCACAGCCATAGCCTCTAATACAGATATAGTAGGGGAGTCCTCTTCCAGGGAAAATGTTGGCCCCATGTCATCAAAGGAGAAAAGCGCAGATAACGAGGAAAACCAAGGAGTGGAAAGAGAGGAAAAAAACGCAGATAATTCTGCAGATCTTTGGGAAAATACAAAGTCAGTAAATATAGGCAGCCAAAATATATGCAAATTCTATGCTAAAGGTATGTGCCTTTATGGCAGAGATTGTTGGAATAAACACACCAGAAAATGTGCCAACATGTTAAGGAAAGGAAAGTGTCGGTTTAACAAAGAGTGCAGATACTTCCATCCAGTGATGTGTCAAGCTTCAACACAGTCCAGAGAATGTTATGACATGAGCTGCCCAGACCACCATATAAAGGGAACAGTACGATACAGAGAAAGCAGGGAAAGGGAAAATGAAAAGAACAGCAATCTTTTTAGATATAAGGAGAAACAACCAGATAAAAGAAAGAGACAAAAGGTGGAAATGGTACAGAGGGGACAGATGGGCAGAACAGTGGGACAAGACAAGACAGGCACCAGCTCATCAGGGCTGTATAAACAATCAAAGTCAGTACTGGAGAAACCAGGGGTATGGGCACCAGGGGCCATACCAGGTAGGACATCACCAGTGGTACTAACCAAACACAAAGAAAGACCAAACATCCCAAATGGTAACTCCTGCTTCATATTTGCAAATATTCAGGGTCTGAAATCAAATAAAAATGACAAAGTTAGTTATGTTAGTGGACTCCTATCAGAAGCAAATGCCATGTTTGGAGCATTTACAGAAACACATACAAGGGATGTTTTGGACGGAGAGATTCAGATAGAAAACTATAACATGTATAGATGTGATAGAATTAATAGGTCACAGGGAGGAGTAGGACTCTATATAAAAGATACTCTCTGTTGCACAGAAGTTTTGAACGCTACGAATGATATAGTAGAAATCCTCGGCATTAAAGTGGAAAATAAGAATCTAGTAATTATCCTAGTATACAAACCACCATCAGCAACTGCGGAGGAATTCACAGAGCAGTTAAAGAAGATAGATAGCTATCTGGATAGGCTAGAAAATCCCACCCCAAACATTTTAATCCTTGGAGATTTTAATCTCCCTCATGTAAAATGGAAGATGAGGCACCATAATGTTATACCAGAAATAACTCCTGGAAGCACCCTGGCCCAACAGGCACATACCAGGGAACTAATGAGGCTTTGTGAAAAGTACTCACTAAACCAACAGATAATTGATCCCACTAGAAATGAAAATACCCTGGATTTGATATTCACAAACAACGAGGAATTAATCAGAGACATAACAGTTACAAAAACAATATACTCTGATCATAACATCATAGAAGTTCAAACTAGTATTAACTCAGGGTTAGGGAACTGCGACACTAATGTTAGAGACGGAATGTTCAGTAAGTTTAATTTTAATAACCATAGAATTGACTGGGAAAAAATAAACCAAGAGCTATCAGACATATCATGGGAATCAGACATGAGCACCCTAAATCCCCACCAGTGTCTAGAGAAGCTGAATACAGAAGCATACAAGGTATGTATGAAACACGTACCATTGAGGAAACCCCGAAGAAGATCAGATATAGAGAGAGAGCGTAGGAGATGGTACAGGAGAAGAAAACGGGTTACTGAATTGCTGAAAAACACAGTTATGTTGCAACAGAAGAGAGAGAGCCTTAACCGAGAGATCACGGAATTAGAACAAAAACTTAAGATGTCATACCTGACAGAAGAAGTACAAAGGGAACAAAGAGCCATACAGGATATTGCAAGAAACCCAAAATATTTCTACTCCTATGCAAAATCCAAGCTAAGAACTACCTGTAGAATTGGACCATTATTGAGAGGAGATTCGTATACGGACGATGAACAGGAAATAAGTGAAATTCTAAAAGAACAGTATGAGTCAGTGTTCAGCAACCCACTAAATGACAGCAAGGTAGAAAATGCAGAAATATTTTTCACTCCAGCAGAAGGCTGCGCAGACCACCTAACCGACATTAGTACAAATCCCATAGATTTCGAAAAGAAATGGCCAACATGCCCACTCACTCAGCACCTGGACCAGATTCATGGAATGCTTTATTTATAAAGCAGTGCAAAGTACCATTAGCAAGAGCCCTTAGTATTCTGTGGAGAAAGAGCTTAGATCTAGGTGAAATTCCAGAGGCCTTAAAGAGTGCAGACATAGCTCCTTTGCATAAGGGAGGTAGTAGAGCACTAGCTAAAAATTACAGACCAGTAGCCCTCACTTCTCACATCATAAAAATCTTTGAAAGAGTGATGAGACGGCAGATTACAAAGTTCATGGACCAGCACAACCAACATAACCCGAACCAGCATGGCTTTAGAGCGGGTCGATCATGCCTGTCACAGCTGCTGAACCATTATGACAGAATTACGGAGGCATTGGAGGACGACCAAAACGCAGATGTGATTTACACAGATTTTGCAAAGGCGTTTGACAAATGCGATCATGGAGTGATAGCGCACAAAATGAGGGCCATAGGCATAACGGGGAAGGTAGGCAGATGGATTTTTGAGTTCCTAACACAAAGAACACAAAAAGTAGTAGTGAACAGGGCAAGATCCAGCATCAGCGAGGTCAAAAGCTCAGTGCCCCAAGGCACTGTCCTGGCGCCTCTGCTGTTTCTCATCCTCATAGCAGACATAGATAAAAACACCCAGCACACTTTTGTATCATCATTTGCAGATGACACTAAAATAAGCATGAAAGTCACTACGGTAGAGGACACTGAAAAATTACAGGAGGACATAAGCAAGGTCTTCCAATGGGCAGTGGAGAACAACATGACGTTCAATGGTGATAAGTTTCAGCTGCTTAGGTATGGAAAAAATGAAGAACTCAAAAGGAACACTATATACAAAACGCAAGAGGGTCACCACATAGAACGAAAGGAACACGTAAAGGACTTGGGAATAATTATGTCTGCTGATCTGTCGTTTAAAGACCATAACAAGACAAAGATCACAACAGCCAGGAAGATGACGGGGTGGGTATTGAGAACTTTCAAAACAAGGGAAATAATGCCGATGGTGACACTATTCAAATCGCTAGTGCTCCCTCACTTAGAATACTGCTCAGTGCTGACGGCCCCGTTCAGGGCAGGAGAAATAGCAGAGCTGGAACAAATCCAGAGATCGTTTACGGCTCACATTGAGCCATTGAAACATCTAAATTATTGGGAACGCCTTCAAGTCTTGAACATGTACTCATTGGAGCGGAGGAGAGAGAGATACATGATAATATATACATGGAAAGTACTTGAGGGCCTGGTCCCAAATCTGCACACTGCCATAACAACATACTGGAGTGAGAGATATGGGAGAAAGTGTAAAATAAACCCAGTGAGGAGCAGGGGTGCGGTGGGGACAATACGGGAGCACTGTATTAACATCCGGGGTCCCAGACTATTCAACATCTTACCAGAAGATATCCGAAACACGGCTGGAACCAGTGTAGAAGCCTTCAAGAGGAAACTGGACAAATATCTTCACCAGGTGCCAGATCAACCAGGCTGTGATGGATATGTGGGGCAGCGGGCCTCCAGCAGCAACAGCCTGGTTGACCAGGCAAGCACCAGACGAGCCTGGCCCATGGCCGGGCTCAGAGAGTAGATACTCTCGAAACTCTTCAAAGGTATATCAAAGGTATATAAAACAGGACTAAATAAAGGGGATATATAAAACGTGCTGAAAATATCTACCCAAGACAGAACTAGCGGCAATAGATTCAAGTTGGACAAATTTAGATTTAGAAAGGATATAGCGAAGTACTGGTTTAGCAAGAGAGTTGTAGATGTGTGGAACAAAGTCGCGAGTAGCCTCGTTGTGAGTTGAACCTTCCTAGCATGGGCCAGTAAGCCTACTAAAGTGTTCCATTATTATGTATGTTCTTATGTAGACACTTATGTTGTGCTGGGGTTGGTCAGGGTTGCATCACCACGTGAAAATCAATTAACTTCTCATCTTTTTCAAAGATGGCGTAAGTGAAGGCGGAGGAGGTGAGAACATATCTTAATATGATGATAATAATAATATCTTCATATACTACAAGTACATGTACAAGGTATAAAGGCCATAGCTGACATCAATGACATACTACTATATAGAAAGCCCCTTGTGATGCTGAGCATTTCAGGCAAATTAGGTCAGTTTTGTCCCAGGATGCGACCTACACCAGTCCACTAACACACGGGTACCCATTTTACTTATGAGTGAGCATAGACAACCATTGTAAGGAAACACGTCCAATGTTTCTACCCTCGCTGGGAATCGAACCTGAACACTCGCCGTGTGAAGCGAGAGCTTTAGCCACCAGCCCACGACGATATAACTTTGTAAAAATGAAAATGGTATAAAATACCGACTAGTTTATAAATAAGACACATGTGCAACGGTTAGGTATCTTTATTCCGAAACGTTTCGCCTACACAGTAGACTTCTTCAGTCGAATACAGAAGAGTTAGCAGAAGAAATGTGAAGACGATGTAATTAGTCCATCACCCTTGAAGACGTAGGTTTGAGGTGGTCAGTCCCTCAGCCTGGAGAAGAGTTTGCTCCATAATCTGAAACAATATTTCAGACTATGGAGCAAAACTCTCCAGGCTGAGGGACTGATTACCTCAAACCCCTTCTGATCTTCACTATTCTTCTTTGTTTAGGACTGAGGAAGCCACTGCGTTTCGTAACGTTTCCTCAAAGATACCCAGGTGTTGCACATGTCTAATTCATCAAGTTGGCGGTTGTCTGAACCATTTACCAACATGTCGTATATTTGCTCAGGTGTTTTATTTAACCTTAAAATGATAACAATCGAACTTAAGTAAAACAGAAACAAAGAGGAGCTTAAAATAGACAAAAAAAAAAAAAAATGAAATTGAAACAGAAGAGATGATTAGAGACACTTTAATTAAGAAGAAAAGATTATAATTGTCTTAAGGCACATTATATGAGTCCATAATTAGTGTGATTAACGCATTCTGGTGAAGCCTAATCTTCACTTATCACCCCTATTACCAAGTTATATTCTGAAACAGCTTTTGGAGTAAAGAATGTTTTCGTGACATACTTAGCATATCTGAGTGTCAGCGAGGTATGCCAGAGGGGGTGATGTGAGGGGACGGGGTGTAAACACTGGCCAGTGTGGCTGCCACTGTCTCCACCTGCTGTGTGTACTAGTAAGCACACTGTGCACGTCTTAATATGTAGGTAATGGGTTTTTGGCTTGGCCTCCTGGGCCGGGCAGCGTGTTACACTCTCGAAACCGGTGACTGGTAAATCACAGGTAAAAATGTGTTTACACCTGGCTCCTAGGCTACTCTCTCCACACAGTTGTACATCTTGGATCCAGGACTCATGAGCTGGAACCTGGGTTATTGACCAGGTGTTCCCACACACGTGGTCAGTCCCTCAGCCTGGAGAAGAGTTTTGATCCATAATCTGAAACAGTGTCTTGATGCAACACAATGTTACGTTCATTTGAATTGAGATGTCTGTACATTTCTGGCAAGACAGTTATTGGGTGAATGATGGTGAACGCTTCATTATTTTTTGGGGGGTTACCCTGTCTTGGTGAAAAATGGTCTGTGTGGTAAAAAGAATAAAGTAAGTGCGAAAAATAAGGTTATATATCTTGAGTTCTTTATATTTGGATGATATTTTAAGGCATAGTTGGTGTTGAGAATCTGGTTGAGTGTGAGTTGACATACAGTGTGGCTGTATTGATCTTCAACACACACACACATACGTATGTAAGGAATTTGTATTGCTTCAAATATTGTATCCATATATCCCTCAAAGCTTTGCCTCTTATATATTACATACCACTCAAATTTTATTTAAAGCTTTTAACGGGAATCATACGTGGAGTTTACTGGAGTCGCTTCCGGAGGTCACTGCACCAACGGCCCGGTTCCAGACCAGGACTCCTGGTTGCTGGTCTGAGTGATGTAGGTGTTAGTGGTTGCCTGCAGCCCGACGTATGTACCAAAACCCGGTTGATCAGGAACTTTTTTTGTGGAATCTGTCGAGTTCTCTTTAAGACAACTAGAGGTTTGTTGGTAATCCTTCTTGTGCATGAAAGGAGGGCGTTGATGAGTCGTGGTCCCTTCACATTTATGGAGTTCTCTCTCAGTGTACTCATCGCTCCTTTGAGTTGACGGGTATCCTGCACCGTCTGCCAGATTGGATCCCACATAGCATAGATACTGTAAGCCGTTCTCAGCTATTTTTTTTATGACTGATTACCTTTAGTCATTCAAAATATCCAGAATTCGCCACATGGAGGTGTCTAAGGAGCACAGGTCTAGGGACTTCAAGCTCTCTTGACTTGAGTTTATACGAGCTGTCTGGTCTACCTGGAGCTGTGAAGGTTCTCTGTATATTTTCTATCTCAGCAGTTTCGCCTGACTTAAGGAGGCCGTTAGTATACCAGTGATGGTTTGCGAGGAGCTTCGTCCTGTTGTTTGTGTTTGAGACTTCTTCTACGTCCAGCTTGCCACTTGTTCCACGCTACTCACCTCCAAACAGCAGAGACGCAAGGAAAAAAAAGTCTTAAAATTTAAAATAAAGGGATCTTGTTTTATTTTACGAGTCCATAAATCCTAGTGGGTCATTCAGTATAGGGAGTGGTGGAGGCTCGATTCTCCGTACAGGCTGAAGCACACGCAGTGAATGAATAGTGTGATGTAATCTAGCGTAATTTCCGGAGACGAAACTGTAGTGACTTAAGCGTGGTGTTGTAGTCTCCCTCACTCGGCATCATGGGTGACAAGGGAGAAGGTATCACTGAGATAGACACCCACATCACCAAGAAATATGAAATACGTCGACGCATTGGGAAAGGGGTGAGTGTTAACTTTTAAAACGAATCGTCTTTGTTTATCCAGTGTCTGTCCAGCTTATACACACCGACTCTAAATTGTAAACTCCATATTATAAAGCCACCTTGGGTGGCTTTAAAAAGAGATTGGACAAATATATGAGTGGGAGGGGCTGGGTTTGATTAGTGTCGTGGGTATGGGAGTAAATTCTTAGGTAGTGGTGATTTTGATAAGGACCTGCCTCGTATGGGCCAGTAGGCCTTCTGCAGTGTTCCTCCATTCTTATGTTCTTATGTAATCACTGGGTAGTGTTTTGTTGTGGAGGGTTCGGATGGAGTGATGGTGGAAGGTAAACATTGTATACTGTTATGGAGGAGTTATTATTGGTAATCGTGGTAGAACTCAACCTGTCTGCGTCTGCTCACTGCTAAGCCTAGTAGTTCTGAGAGGGAGGAGAGGACTGTTATTGGAGGCGTACGTGGCAGGAGTCTCGTGACGTCAGGCTGGCCAGGGAGCCTGACTATAAATGGTACTAGGAAATCTATAAGTATAGTACACAAGTAACACTGTTGACAGTTTGGCTTACAACTGAAGGGACCCGGGCTTGATTCCCGGATGCACTGTGGTGGGTGGCATCCTGGGGAATGCTTATTGTTACATTTATGGGGTGAGGGGAGCGCTAAATCCTGAGGTCATATGGCGCTTAGGGCAATCACTTTCGATCCAAGGAAAGGGAAGATATATTAATTCCTTGGATCAAGAGCCTGTCACAGTGTGGCTTATTTCCTCCCATCTGAAATAAGCCACACTTTAGTTTTTTAGGTTATCCTGGGTTAATGACACCAAAAATTTCTTGTTGTCAAGTCAGTGGTTACCAAGGCACTTGATAGCTCGATACCAAACTTCACTACACTTACACCACAAAGGTATTGTCTAATATTTTTGGCACAGGTGAATAAGACACGTGGGCGACACATATACATCTTTGTTGTGGAGACGCCTCGCCAAGCACCTCTTTCACCGTCTCTAGTTTCTCTGTATTGAACAGATAAAGCCACTACTAGTTGTGAAACATCTCCACAGTAACACCACCCTAGTGTTGCATATGTATCTTATTCATCTACTTGTCACCTTTATATATCATTAATATGTGAATGGTATATAAAACCCAATGGAAATAACTCACTGACTTTTTTTGGGTTATCCTAGGTTTTCTACACATATGCTGCTATGTATGATAATCTATGTAACTGTATTTGTGTATACCTGAATAAAATTAATCTGTGCCGCTCAGTATGGAAGATTTCGTCACTATGTCCCATCCTGTGTGATGGAATGTCACAGAATAACGTAGTTATATAGTGGAAATAAAAGCTAGCTGTCTTATACAGTAGGGAAGCAGCTCATTATTCCCAATTGTTTTTAACTAAAAAAATGTACGAAACTGTATATAGTTATCTTGCAAGTGCATATGCTTTACAGCCCCACCGGAGGCCAATAAACATTGACTAATATTATTGTGTTATCTCTTAGTGTTTCTGGGGATTATCTTTCCCATTGTCTGGTCTCAGACTAGGCCTCCTAGGAGACCTAGTTGGCTAGTTGCTGTCTACCAACCTTCTACCTGGAACTTAAAACTGTTTACAGATGTTTTTCTAAGCTTCTCTACTATGGTCGGGAGACCATAGTAGAGAAGCATGGTAGAGTAGACCATAGTTGATAGGTGGTATTTGTCAGCTCTCACATACTGATGTTTTGACAGTTTATATGGTGTAAAACAAATCAACGTAAGACATTCTAATGAAAATATACAGGTTGCAAATGTAAATTTGTGTAAAATATAAAAAAAAAAATTGTTACAATAAAATCTTGTTGTACAACCTATGTCTTGTCTTCACCATTGTCAACAGTGTGTTGTTTAGATGGAACTATTATGAGTGTGTCAAGTGGGATCACACTTGCTACCCCTCACGCACCTGTGACTTACACCCACTTCACACTCACTCTCTAACGTGCCCTGCCGACACCTCCTATAAGCAAGTTACTGCAGAAAATAACAGTGATTACACACACTAGCTGTTATTATTTTAAAAGACTGGATGATTTCCAGGTTATTTCCTGGCTATAATGTTATTAAAATCCACGGCAAGTTTTGAGGAGAAGGGCGCCATGTTGAGGGATATAGGGCGAGGTAGGTGAATATACCGTATATCTCGTGAGGAGTGAAGGCGCCCTTGCCAAACACAGCAGATATTTGTTAGTGTAACCCAGCAACAGTGAATTATTATGGTTACAAAAAAAGCTCAGAGCTGCATGACAGGGGTGCTGACGTCAGGGCAAGTGTGAAGGCTGGACGCCATCTTTTAAAGAGGAAAATATGAGAAATTATAGTGTATGTGTACATAATTGTAGTTGCGGGGGTCGAGTCACAGCTCCTGGCCCTGCCTCTTCGCTGGTCGCTACTGGGTCTACTCCTTGCTCCATGAGCTCAATCGTACCTGTACTCACCTAATTGGGCTCACCTAATTGTGGTTGCAGGGGTCGAGACTTAGCTCCAGGCCCCGCCTCTTCACTGACCGCTACTAGGTCCTCTCTCTCCCTGCTCCATGAGCTTTATCATACCTCATCTTAAAGCTATGTATGGTTCCTGCCTCCACTACATCACTTGCTAGACTATTCCACTTCCTGACAACTCTATGACTGAAGAAATACTTCCTACCATCCCTTTGACTCGTCTGAGTCTTCAACTTCAAATTTTGACCCCTTGTTTCTGTGTCCCCTCTCTGGAACATCCTGTATCTGTCCACCTTATCTATTCCACGCAGTATTTTGTATGTCGTTATCATGTCTCCCCCTAACCCTCCTGTCTTCCAGTGTCGTCAGGCCGATTTCCCTTAACCTTTCTTCATAGGACATTCCCCTTAACCTTTCTTCATAGGACATTCCCCTTAGCTCCAGAACTAACCTTGTTGCAAACCTTTGCACTTTCTCTAATTTCTTGACGTGTTTGACCAGGTGTGGGTTCCAAACTGGTGCTGCATACTCCAGTATGGGCCTGATGTACACAGTGTACAGTGTCTTGAACGATTCCTTACTAAGGTATCGGAACGCTATTCTCAGGTTTGCCAGGCGCCCATATGCTGCACCAGTTATCTGGTTGATGTGGGCTTCCGGAGATGTGCTCGGTGTTATACTCACCCCAAGATCTTTCTCCTTGAGTGTCATGTGTCCTTGTGTAACTCATACAGGTTTAGCGGTTTTTTGACAATAATAATTCACTGTTGCTGGGTTTAACAAATACCCTCTGTGTTAAGAACACTTTCACTTCTCGTGTGTGTGTGTGTGTGTGTGTGTAACATATATATATGATTATATATATATATATATATATATATATATATATATATATATATATATATATATATATATATATAATCATTTATCAAACTGCGGCAGGCCAGGATTCGACCCCACGACACATTGTCCCGCCTCAAGAAACAACACAACGTACGTGTCACCTTATCCACTCCGCCATCGATCCTACAAACAACATGAGCCTAGCGATTCGCCATCCAGTGACTTTTATCAACACACTACATAGACATAATCTGAAAACTTTAGAAATATATACAGAAGACGAGGTAATCAGTCGTTCGGGCTATGAACAGCTCAGTACCTGCTCTTGTATACGAGTGGAGAATTTAAATATATTTTGGTGACGGTAATTTTAAGGCCAGTAACTTCAATTTCGAAATTTCTCAGGAAGTGTGTCTGATGTCACTACTGTTGCATCTGAGGGTAGGTGTCATGATTTCCGTGAAATCCTTCCGTCACTGGACTATAAAACACCTATGGACATTATAAATATCTTGCTATATAACCCCTCATAGTGAAAAAGTGTGTTTTAGGATCAGCTTTGTGTTACGTTTAAAACCTATCATATACATGCGGATTATTAAGGCCGGTTCGTCTGTTCACTGTCAATAATGACACACACACACACACACACACACACACACACACACCGATATATACTCTCGCTGTATATTGAGGTTTTCTATGTCACGTCATGGGTTACTTATCGGACATATTGGACGTGACGCCTGGTGGCTAAAGCTCTCGCTTCACACGGCGAGGGTCTGGGTTCGATTCCCATCCAGGGTAGAAACATTGAACGTGTTTCCTTACACCTGTTGTCTATGTTCACCCATCAGTAAAATGGGTACCTGGGTGTTAGTCGACAGGTGTGGGTCGCATCCTGGGACACTGACGTAATTTGCCCAAAATGCTCAGCATAACAAGGGACTTTCTATACAGTAGTATGTCATTGATGTCAGCTAGGCCTGTATACCTTGTACATGTACTTGTAGAAATAAAGTATATTATTATTATTATTATTATTATTATTATTATTATTATTATTGACAACTATGTCCATGATAAAAAAAAAATAATATTGAACATTTGTAGGAATAAATTATGAACAAACTTATGTAATTAGAGCGGAATCTCCATAATAACTTTTGCCATGGTATAGCTTAATAAGTAACTGGCAACGATGCCATATTCTTAAACGCACACTGCAGAAACTCTCTAATGCTATATTAAATTATGAATATATTTTGCTGCGCTATGATAAATTATTGGACTTGCAATATTTTGATAAAATAGTTGAAGTTTTCGGTAGTAGCGCATTTAACCGAGTGGTGAATTATTTCAGGAAACGAATCATCGTCATCGGTAAAAGCAGTCACAGTGACCTTGTGGTCAGCCTTCTGCTTGTAACTCACATGCATGAGCAATTAGTTAGGTTAAATCTTGTGTAATATTTTGTTCTGGTGTGAAAACAATTCGTGGGTCAGCCAGGACACAGTTACTATACGAGTGTGTTTATCAAGTATGTGGGGAAGAGGTGTGGCCTTTAATTAGTGTTGGAGAGCTGTTCCATACTTGCTGTAAATGTTGACATGCAGTATGAGTCTTCCCAAGAGGAAGGGGGAAGGATGTGTTTCTCCTTAACTACTGTGGTAACCACGTAATATAAATGATTATAATTATAACCTTAATTTTTAAAGGAGTGGACGGGTAAGCCAGCGGAAGGCCTCGGTCAGATGACCAAAAGCTGCAGCTGTGGGTCATCATATGACTAAGACCCACATCAGGAAACGCTTGTCCTGTTTCCTGACAAACCTTACCTAACCTAACCATGTTAGATTAGGTACCCTTCGTTTTCCCTCTCTGTTATTACAAAACATTACGCTATAATTGCCGTTAAATATCTTTATACTTACATTTTCATTGCATCTTTTGGTCACTGTATCAACATTTGTGGTCCCAGATTATTCAACATCTTACCAGAAGATATCACAAACTGCTGGGACAAATGTAGAGGTCTTCAATAGGAAACTGATCAACCAGGCTGTGATGATTGTGGGGCAGCGGACCACCAGCAGCAACAGCTGGCTTACGCGCTGGCCTGGAGTTCTACGACACATTTGCCGCGAGTTCAAACCCCCATCCGTACCGTGGTTTGGTTGACCAGACAAGCCTGGCCCATGGCTGGGCTCCGTTAGTAGAAAACTCTCTGAACACATCAAAGGTATATCAAAGATATAACCTTGCCTACCATATTACCTAATAAAATATATTATAGCAAATGAATGGTTCAGACTAGCAGATAGTTTCTTGAAACAAATACTCTGCGTAACTTTGTAAACAGAATAGACACGGAAACTGGTTGGGTTTGAATAGGACCTGTCAAGCATAGGCCTACTGCATTGCTTTCTCTCTTTATTAGTGTTGTTGAGCATATTACTATTAAGTATGTGTGTGTGTGAGTTGCAGTGAGGAGAACTGTGAACGTTGTTACCGTCAGTGTACGTCATTTATATTTATACTACTGCATCCGCTCTATATACACCTACACAGTTGTCTTAGGTAACTAAAAGTTAAGTATAAGTGTGAGCGCACTTGTAATGAAGTAACTGCGGAGGGGAGGGAAGTGAATAATTGGTTATAGTGTGAATTATTTAATATAAATTTAACTTATTATTTTTGTTATGTTCGCTAGACGATTTAATTCATTATACAAATAACCCTCACATAGGAGAGGGAAGCTTATGCCAGTGTTTCAGTGCGGGTTATTTGTGTATTGTTCCAGTCACGGTATTGTGCTTATTTATTCTCTATTAAATTTAGTTAAACAGAAGAATGGAAGGCGACTCGAAGCGTGGTCCATTTAGCAGACACAACGCTGTAACCACACAGCCAGAGAGTTTACCAAAAAAAAAAAAAAAATGATTTTACATCCATAACATCCTTGACATGGTTGTATCAGCAGCACCAACTGTGACATTACTATTTTATCCCATAATCCTACAGGGGTTGTGGGATGAGACATTAGGGTCGTAGTTGGTCACATCTAACAGGGCTGTTCACATACCCTCTTCAGGTATACTCCAGGTATACATAGGCTTGTTGGATGTCCAAGCCCCTGTCACTCAAAACCTCCTTTATCCTTTCTCACCAACTATTTCTGGATGACCCACCTACCCCTTCTTCCCTCCATCCCAGATTTATACAACTTCCTAGTCATCCAGTTTTCTTCCATCTTCTCCGAGTGTCCAGACCACCTCAATAACCCCTCCTCAGCCCTTTGAATAATACTTTTGGTAACCCAACACCTAATCTCCAAGCTCTGACTTCTCTGCATAATACACCACCCCACTGCCTTCAAACATAATATCTACACTGCCTCTAGCCGCCTTCTTACTGCAAGATTTAAAACTCACGCATCACACCCGCATAAGTGTTGGTACTGTATACCTGGAGAGGTACCACTATACTCTGGTACATTTCCCCATTTGGTTCCGCAGATAAAGTTCTTCGTCTCCACAGATTCCTCAGCGCACCATCCACCTTCTTCCTTGTCAATTCTGCTGTATAATTCATCTCATATTTCAATGAACCCGTCCACTAACGAGTCCACTCAAATATCTGAACATATTTACTTCCTCCATATTGCCTCCCTCCACTCTAATACCCAATCTTTCGTTGTCTAGATTTTTTGATGCTTTCGTCACCTTGCTCTTTCTTATATTCACTAATTTTCTTCTCTTACATATGCTCCTAAATTCCTCTATCAATCTTTGCAACTTCTCTTCAAAATGTCCTCCCAAAAAAACGTGTCATCGGCAAAAAAGCAACAGTGACAACTCCCACTTTTTAATTTTGCACCAAAACTACTTTACAACTTAACCTGGCTCAGATTTCCTAAAAAAAATAGTTTAATTAACCACGCTTGGCTAAAAAAAATTTTTATTTATTTTTTAACACATAGACCGTTTCCCACCAAGGCAGGGTGGCCCGACAAAGAAAAACTTTCATCATTACTCACTCCATCACTGTGTTGCCAGAGGCGTGCTCACACTACAGCTACAAAACTGCAACATTAACACCCCTCCTTCAGAGTGCCGGCACTGTACTTCCCATCTCCAGGAATCAAGTCCGGCCTGCCGGACTTGATTCTATTTTTTGAGAAGGGAATGATTACTGGCAATAAACTCGTAGGCGTCATACAGTGTGTTGGAAATGAGCAGTCAGGTTGCACCCAGAGGGAGAGTGCCTCCAATTCCTTTGATCAGGAGCTCCACCAGTTTCAGGGCCCTCTCTCCTCTTGAAGGGTTGCTAGAAGGGAATGGGATGAATTGTCAGGTGAACCAAATTGACTTATCAGTCACCACTCGGCAGTCAGTAACTTCCCGCTGTCACTTTCTTGGTCGTTAAACCTTCGTTTATCATTATGTGGTGATAATTACAAGCAACTCTACTAATAGTAATAACAATTCGACCGGATGAAGACACAAAAAAAAAACAGCCTAAACTCTATTTAAAAGAATAAGAATGAAGGAACACTGCAGTAGGCCCACTGACTCCCATGCTAGGTAGGATCAACTAATACCCATTATTATACTATTGGTGTATGAAACTGTCAAGTAGGTGAACAGGACACACGCAACACTTGGGAATCATTACTGTGGAGACGTTGAACCAGCCAGTGGCATTTTCAGTATAATGGAGACTTAATAATAATAATAATAATAATAATATCTTTATTTCTACAAGTACATGTACAAGGTACAATGTACAGGAGTTTCGTAAAAACTTCACTCCTGAAGTCTGCTCAAGTGCCATTACCGAACGAATTTACTCCCTTAAGGAAAAATTTCACGTAGGTTAGTCTATTTCAGACCCCCAAAAATACACTTCCACAAGAACTTACAAAATTATACTTACATAATTGCACGATTTCCGGGGTATTCGTTAACCGAGGGTCCACTTACTACTATATAGAAAGCCCCTTGTTAAGTAAAAGGACACATATTGTCGGTAATTCTACCAATATTTATAGAAAGCCGCTTGTTATGCTGAGCATTTCGGGCAAATTAGGTCAGTTTTGTCCCAGGATGCGGCCCACACCAGCCGACTAACACCCAGGTACCCATTTTACTGATGGGGAACATAGACAACAGGTGTAAGGAAACACGCCCAATGTCTCTACCCTCGCTGGGAATTGAACCCAGACCCTCGCCATCTGGCTCAAATTGTTTGTTCTCTCTAGGCTGGAGTAGTGATGTACACTAATGGCCTCTTTCAAGGCAGGCGAAATTGCAGACCTGGAGAATATACAGAGAACTTTCACTGCACATTTTAGTACAGTAAAGCTCCTAAATTTCTGGGAATGGTTGAAGCCCCTTGTCCTGCACTCCCTACGAAAGGAAAAGACTCAAATTCAAATTCAAATTCAAATTCTTTATTTCATGTAATACAAGGTGGGGGGTACTTATAGTTATACATTAAAGTTGATATTACAAGATGGCCAATAATATGCCTAGGTATGCCTAGGCTTTTCAGGCAGTCTTATGATAGGTCTTACTCAATAGCTATACAATGGATATACAGATTGTAAGGTTAGGTTAGGTTTACAAAATTTAGGTACTGGAATTTAAACATTGAGAATTTAACAATTAGTATAAAAAGTTAGCAATTAGTTTATATATTAATGATAAAGGTGATATATTGGCATAATATAGTTTCTATATTGGAGTATCTTAGGCAAACTTATGACTAGCTTAAGTATTATGGAGCAATAGTTGTATTAGAATGTTGGTTAGAACTGTGCAAATTAAGGGGAATCACAGATATCAATAAGTGTATTTTGCTGTGCTTAGTAATGTGCAAATTAAGGAGAATCACAGATATCAATAAGTGTATTTTGCTGTGGATATGTGCAAGATAAAGTAGTTTTCGTATGGTTAACTACCGGTTGGGTGCGTAAGTGAGATAAGATGTTTTTTAACGGTGCTTTTGAAAATGGAGGTTGTGTCTGCAGTTCTAGAGTTTTCAGGCAGGGAGTTCCAGATTTTAGGCCCTTTTATGCGCATTGAATTTTTGTATAGATTTAGTCGGACACGGGGAATGTCAAAGAGATGTTTATGTCTGGTATTATGTCTATGGGTCCTGTCACAACTGTCAAGAAAGTGTTTTAGCTCTGGGTTAAAGTTGGAATTAATGGTTCTATAAATGTAGATAGCAGAGTAGTAAGTATGGATGTTCTGAACAGTGAGTAGGTTTAGGTCTTTGAAGAGTGGTGGGGTGTGCTGCCTAGCGTTGGATTGTGTGATAATTCTTACTGCGGCTTTTTGTTGGGTTATTATTGGCTTTAGGTGGGTAATTGCTGTTGATCCCCATGCACAAATGGCATATGTGAGGTAGGGATAAATGAGTGAGTAGTATAGTGTGAGTAGGGCTGATTGTGGTACATAATACCGTATCTTAGAGAGGATCCCCACAGTTTTGGACACTTTCTTTGTTATGTGTTGGATATGGGTGCTGAATTTCAGGCTGCTGAATTTCAGGCTGCTGTCAAGGTGAAGGCCCAGGAACTTGCCCTCGTTATGTCTAGCAATAGGTGTAGAGTTGATCTTAATGTTTAATTGTGGATCATCTGTTCAGGTGGTGCAACATCACCCCCCCCCCCCAATGAAAAGCAGGTGCACCATGAGTACACTAAGAGAACACAATAAGTGTCAGGGGCCCAAAATTGTTCAACTGCCTCCCAGCATACATAAAAGGGATTACTAATAGACCCCTAGCTGTCTTCGAGAGGGAGCTGGACAGGTACCTAAAGTTAGTTCCTGACCTGCCGGGCTGTGGTTCGTACATTGGTTTGTGTGCAACCAGCAGTAACAGCTTGGTTGATCAGGCTCTGATCCACCGCGAGGCCAGGTCATGGACCAGGTATATCAAAGGTGGGGGTGTAAACTCCCAAAACACCCTCCAGGTATAAGGTGGAAGATGTAAAGTACAGTATTAGTATTATAACTATGGCGTTAAGACTAGAGGGCCACTCTTAGTGAACGAGTAACAAAGGCATGTTTATATGCTATGTATGTAATGTGTTTCTTATATAATTTTGAAGAAAATATCAGATAGATTAATGGAAATGTCTATATTAACGTAAAATAAGACATTTAATGTGCCCAAGAGTGAGTCATGAATGTATGAGCAGCCCAGGTGCACGCATCTGGTACCAACGATTTCCGATCAGATGTTCGAAATCCGGGGGGGATTAGCCTTAAAAAGTACTCGAAATCCGAATTGCTCGATTTCCGAACCACCAGAAAACCGGGGGTCCACTGTAGTTTGAGGTGATCAGTCCCTCAGCCTTGATGAATCTGATAATCAAGATTCATTCAGTCTTGATGAATCAGATTCACCATGACTGAACAGCTCCTCTCAGGACTAAGAGATTGATCGCCTGAAACTACTACTACACATTTTCCACCCACTCCAGTAATTTGTCTCTGTAATGGGGCATGTCAGGCCTAAGAGACTGATCACCTTAATGTATGTACTTCACGTCTTTCACCATGTCCAGTAATTATTCTCTGTAGTGAATTAATAACATTAAGCCAGTGGTTGGTGAAAGGTCTCCACAGTAAAGGTGCCCAGGTGTTGCACATGTTTTTTTTTCACTTTCAAATGCATATTAAAGTCTGATAACATATTTACACTATCATATATTAAGTGAGCAATAGAGCTAGGTCTTAAAAATGCATATACAGTACACACATTACATACCTTAAAATATTTTCGTCCTTAGCTTATAACAGTGGTTTCTAAACTTTTTCAGGCTGCTGGCCCCTTGGATCCCAGGCCACATCCCTAGCGCGTCCTCCCCACACACATACAAATACACCTCTTTCTCGGTATTAGGTTTACTGCAAATTCAAAACAACGCCTAATCTAATGCTATAAACAAGAATATTTATTTCACAAATACAAATTTACATAGTAAAGCAAATTATTTCACAACTGAAAATTAACATGGTAACCTAATTTATTTAACAATATGAAAGGGTAAATTTACATTTCATCTGTAACTACACTGTCTTAACAATTTTAATTAGATGGATGTGCTTGGTGCAAGGACATCAGCTTCTCAACATCACGCTTGAAGGCACTAAGAAAAAGTCTTAGATCTCTGTGTTCAGTAATTTCCAGTGTGTTCCTTTGCTTGGAAAGAAGCTTGGCGACTGCAATGAAACATCACTTTACTAAATATGATGTGAAGGCAATAAAGTACATCTTGACTTTGTTCCACAGTGCAGGGTAGCGGTCAGAAATGTTTTTTGTAACCAGAAATCTTGTTAGAATTTTTTGAACTTTGGCCTCAGCTCATTGTCATTTTGGAGTGAAATCAGTGTTTCCTCCACTATTCCTGTTTCCTCATTGCTGGTACAGTATCTAGAAATGGATTGAGCACCTAGTCTGGTATTTTAAGCAAAAAAAAAATCTTAGTCTGTCAGACATGTCTATGCAGTCATTCAGGTGTGCACTTGAAGGTCATTGTCTGCAATGCATTTACATACTTGGAAAAGTATGTGACATAATAATACAAGTATGAATGTTAAGGTATATTTATATATACTCTTTAATTAAAATACAGTACGATAAAAATGTGTTTTTGTTCAAAACATTTGATAGTAATTTTTTTTACAGGCTTATGGCATCGTTTGGAAGGCGATTGACCGTCGGACAGGCGAAGTTGTGGCTGTGAAGAAAATCTTTGATGCCTTCAGGAATGAGACAGATGCACAACGCACATTCAGAGAGATCGTCTTCCTGCTGGAGTTCTCCTCGCATCCTAATGTTATCCGACTACTCAATGTGATGAGGGCAGACAATAACAAGGACATCTACCTCGTGTTTCAGTTCATGGGTTTGTCTACATCTCATCAGGTTTCCTTGTTTTCTTCCTCAAGTCTCTGCCTATTCACTTTTCATTTCTGTTTGATCTTACCGTCTTCTTCTTTTCACTTGCTCATTTATCTTTAAGCACACTAAAAGATAACTAGTAAGTGTAAAAGTCCCAAGACTTTTCTACACCTTCCCTTCTTATATAAGGGGAATTAGCAATTGACCCCTTGTTATCTTCAAGAGGAAACTTAATAAGTTCCTTCAGTCAGTTCCTGATCAGTTATGCTGTAGTGCCTACCAACTGTGCTCTGCAGGCATTAACAGGCTAACTGATCAAATCATTAATCAGGAAGCCTAGTCTGGAACCAGTCTATGGAGGTGATGAACCCTGGAATCTGCAACAGTTATCTTTCAGATATCCTCTCACCTTTTTCCTTCCCTTCCAGCAAATCCTCAGTATTATCTTCCTTTATCTTTCTCTTATTTCTCCTTCTTTTCCTAATTCTCTTCCTCTTTAATCTTTCTAATTCTCTGCATTTTAGACATCTAATATTTTGTATATTTCAAAGCAGCAAATTAAATCTGTTGCATAATGTATACATTTTATAGGGTCTCAATATAAGATTGTGTGTGCTCATTTGGAAAAGAAGACAACATATTTAGTCTATATCAAGCATGCTTCTTTTGAGTGGGATGTCGCATTATGGGAGAATTTCTTTACAGAAACTGACCTGCATAATGTCATCAAGAAAGGCAATGTTTTAGAAGATATTCACCGGCGTTACATTATGTATCAGCTCTTCCGAGCTGCTCGTTACCTACACTCAGGCTCTGTCATACACAGAGATCTCAAAGTTAGTTGTTATATAGTAACTACTGTTCTCTTACATTGAATGCTAAAGCTTATAGTTTTGCATGCTGTTTTGGATGATGGTTGTGACAAAAATATGTTAATTGTTGTTCTGTATATTTTAGTTAATGTAATGGCACTTATCATATTACAACTTCAATTATTTAACATAGTGTACAACATTAATTTTTAATGCTTTCAGTTTTTCTTAAAATTTGTTTTTCTTTGTCTTGCATTAAGTTAATTTAGTTTACATTACATAAACCTGCAGAAGCATACAGTGCTCGTCACGGCATTATGCCGGGGATGAAAATCAAAGGCCTACCATACAGGGGGGTCTTTTTTCATTAGTGCATTCTTCTGGGTAGCAGCCATTAGCATGATGTCACGGCTTGCCGCCACATTTCACAGTGACTTCTCATAGCTCCCGTGGCTGCCATGGTGAGAGGAAGTGTTGCACTTTTGTCTCTCATCCGCCCCATCTTTTGTCCAGTGTTCCCTTTGGTTTTGGGGCTATACATCTTTGATTATGGTTAAAAGGAAGTCTTTAACACCTGAAACTATAGCTCAAATCATAGGGCTTCACAAAGCTGGGCACCAGACGAAAGAAATAGTGGAAAATGTTAGTGTGTTTGAATATTCAGTGAGGAACTGGGTGCAGCGTTTCAAGGCTGGTGGCGGTGTCGAGTTACCGTCTGATAAACCTCGGCCTGGCCCCTCCAAGAAGACATCTGTTCGTACCTTAACTGTGTTAAAGAAGCAGTTAGAGAGAAACTGCTTCTATATACAACTGCACTATATTCAAAACTTGGGTTGAGCAAATATTCTGTTAGTGGGATGGATTGTGAAGGACCTGCCTAGTATGGGCTAACAGGCCTACTGCAGTGTTCCTCCTTTCTTATGTTCTTATGTTCTTAAGAGGGTCACCAAATAGAATGAAAGGAACACGTAAAGGACCTGGGAATAATTATGTCAGCTGACCTTTCTTTTAAAGACCATAACAAGACAAAGATCACGATAGCCAGGAAGATGACGAGGTGGGTATTGAGAACTTTCAAAACAAGGGAAATAATGATGATGGTCACACTCTTCAAATCGCTTGTGCTCCCTCACTTAGAATATTGCTCAGTGCTGACGAACCCATTCAAAGCAGGAGAAATATCAGAGCTGGAACAAATGCCATTTATGGCTCACATTGAGCCAGTAAAAGATCTAAATTATTGGGAACGCCTTCAAGTCTTGAACATGTACTCATTGGAGCGGAGGAGAGAGAGATACATGATAATATATACTTGGAAAGTACTTGAGGGCCTGGTCCCAAATCTGCACACTGCCATAACAACATACTGGAGTGAGAGATATGGGAGAAAGTGTAAAATAAACCCAGTGAGGAGCAGGGGTGCGGTGGGGACAATACGGGAGCACTGTATTAACATCTGGGGTCCCAGACTATTCAACATCTTACCAGAAGATATCCGAAACACGGCTGGAACCAGTGTAGAAACCTTCAAAAGGAAATTGGACAAGTATCTTCACCAGGTGCCAGATCAACCAGGCTGTGATGGATATGTGGGGAAGCGGGCCTCCAGCAGCAACAACCTGGTTGACCAGGCAAGCACCAGATGAGCCTGGCCCATGGCCGGGCTCAGAGAGTAGTGAAACTCTTAAAACTCTTCAAAAGTATTTTTATTTTAAGGTATTTTACACACCTGGCAAGATGGTGCCTGATGAAAAAAAGTTATAAAATGGGCTTTTATAGGATTCAATTAATGTATGTTTAGCTTAATTATTCATTGCTTTGGCCCATATCTAGGTTAAGTGTAGGTTCACTGTATACGTATACATAGATGAATTTAATAAGTACCGGTGCTAGAATACAGCACAGCACGTCCACTCTTTTTAATGAAATTAGGGTAAGAGTACAAAGTGCAAATAATATTTCATATTATTTTTCAAAAAATACATGCAACTTAAAAAATCTCAGAAAAATGTGCTAAAATGTATTTTATTGCATATTTCGACGTTTTAAAGCGGTTTGAGTGCTTTTCTGACAAAACTCATTTTTTAGCTTATTTTTTCATTTAAGGGAAAGTGTTAAACTTGTAGGGTTTATACAGCACTTGGGGGGGGGGAAGCAATCAGGTTTGATCCAAGGAAAGGGAGGACAGGTCAAATTTACTTCATCAAGAGCCCCTTAACAGTAATGTGTTGTGTCACAGGTAAAAAAAACAAATGAAAAATTACCAAATAGTGCAGGAACTGTATTAATTAAGGTCTAGAAGTGTTTCATTAGAATTACTGTTCTAGTATTTTGATACAATAGTACATTTGACTTTCATGATAATCTTTGATTTTACCATTAATGTTAAGTCAAATAAATGAATTGTACTATATTTTACAGTACAATTTATAAGAGTTTTAAGTTTTGACAAATATTTTTGTCATTTCTTATTCAGATATTCAAAATTAAAACAGTATGGGATAGTCAAAATATAGAGTATGTCTAAGTTTTAAGTATTTAATCATGTTTTTCTGATAACAAATTTTTATTTTCAGCCATCTAACCTTCTGTTAGACAGTGACTGTCGCGTTAAGGTTGCAGACTTTGGACTTGCACGTTCTGTAGAGCCATGTGCACGTGTTGAACCTCAAGGTGACCCTACACTGACAAATTATGTTGCAACAAGATGGTATCGTGCTCCTGAAATTTTGCTGAATTCAAAAAGGTGTGTATATCATGGCAGGTTTAGTCAATTTTTGCAACTTAACTGGACAGTTCTGAGGCTCCAGTAAGTGACTGTCAGCAGGTAACTCAGTCTTCTTTCATTGTAGAATTTCTCTTTTGTAAACAAACAGCTAAATGTAGAATATGAAGCATACATTACAATGCCTTAAATTACTTTTATGATATGAAAAAAGCACTTGAAACTACAGTGGACCCCCGGTGTTCGTCCTGCTCCAAACTCGCCCTTTCATGTAAGTGTATTTTTTTAAATGCTTTTGTAAGTGTATTTTTGGGGGTCTAAAATGACTAGTCTACTTTACATTATTCCTTATGGGAATAAATTTGTTTGGTAATGGCACCTGAACAGCATTCTGGAACGAAAAAATAACGAAAACCGGGGGTCCACTGTACAGTGGTCCCTCGGTTTTCGTGCATCTCCAAACTCGAACATTTATGTAAGTGTATTTTCGTAAGTGCTGTTGCAAGTGTATTTTTGGGGGTCTGAAATAGACTAACCTACGTGACATTATTTCTTAAGGAAGTAAATTCGTTCGGTAATGGCACTTGAGCAGCATTCTGGAACGAATTTTCAGTGTTTTAGCTTGGTTATTAAACATAAGCTAAGCAGTCACTATTTATTAGTTATTGGAAATATAATAAGTTTTAGAGTGTAATTCTAGTGAAGCTATGAAGAATACAAAATACAGTGGAATTCCGGTTTTCGTATCGTACAATTCGGATTTAGAACACTTTTGGGCAAAATTTTGGTTCGGATTTCGTACCTCAATCCGGAAATCGTACGTATCAGACACGTCCACCCGACTTCGTCAGTGTGGCTCTGTCATTGGTTGAGTGAGCATTCATCCAAAACATAACACAATTTTTGTGCTTGTTTATTGATTGTGACTGCGAAATATGCCACCATGGGCCCAAAGAAAGTTCCTAGTGCCAGCCCTATGGTAAAGAAGGTGAGAAACATGATATAATTCAAGAAAGAGATTGTAGAAAAATACGAAAGTGGCATATGTTTAGCCGAGCTTGCCAGGATGTATGGGAAGTCAAACTCAATAATCTGTTCCATCCTGGCAAAGAAAGTAGAAATCAAGGAAGCTAAAGTTGCGAAAGGGGTAAATGGGCTAACGAAACAGAGATCACAAACAATCGAAGATATGGAGTTGTTGTTAGTGTGGATCAATGACAAACATTTAGCGGGAGATAGTGTTGTGGAGGAAATTGCTTCAGAGGAGGAGGAAGAGAGAGGGGAGAAGGTGCCTTCTTCAGTGATTAAGGACATGTGTGCAGAATGAAATGAGTTGCAAACTTTTGTTGAAAAATATCACCCTGACCAAGCTGATACAAGACGTATCTGCAACATGTTCAGTGACAATACCTTGTCCCATTTTAGGCAAATCTTAGAGACGCCAGAAACAGAGCTCTCTGGACAGATTTTTAGTTTGACAGGGGTCCATTGCCAGTAAAAGACAAAGAAGGGAAGTAACCCCAGAGAGGGCTTTGATACCTGAAGTCCTTATGGAGGGGGATTCCCCTTCCAAACAATAACCTCAGCTCCTTCTCCTCTCCTCGCCTTCTTCAATACGCCAACAAGAGTCTTCAATAAAAGTATGTAATGTTCATTTATCATTAAAATTAGTCATTTATATTTATTTCTCATTGTTTTCTGTATGCAAAACTATAGTTATTCTTTAAAAAATGTATTTTTTGTTAATATTTTTGGGTGACTGGAACGAATTAATTGTATTTACATTATTTCTTAGGGGAAATATTAATTCAGTTTTCGTACATTTCGGATTTAGAACGACCTTCTGGAACAGATTAAGTATGAAAACCGGAGTTCCGCTGTATATTATTAGAAATGCATATTGAATTTCAAGAATGAATAATAACTAAAGAATTTGGCATTGAAATAAGTAGTAATGAATGATTATAATGATACAGTGGTACCCCGAGTTTCGGCCATAATTCGTTCCAGAAGGCTGTTTGAGTGCCGTTACCGAACGAATTTGTTCCCATGAGGAATAATGTAAATTAGATTAGTCCGTTTCAGACCCCAAAAATACACTTACAAAAGCACTTACAATAATACACTTACATAATTGTTCGAGTTGGGAGCTGTACGAAACTCAGGGTACCACTGTAATAATAATTCTCCACAGGGAAGTATAAAAAAAAATCCTTCCTCCATAAGCCATATGTGTCATAAAAGCCAACTAAAATGCTGGGAGCAGGGGGCTAATAACCCCTTCTTTTGTATAAATTACTAAATGTAAAAGGAAGGAAAACTTTATGAAGTGTTTTTTCTTTCTTTTTTGGGTCACCCTGCCTTGGTGGGAGATGTTTGGTGTGTTAAAAAAAAAAAAATAATATTCCCACTCCTGAGTGAAGGCACAGCCCTTTCCACTTCCAGGTTCAAGTTTGTCTAACCAGTTTCTCTGAATCCCTTAATAAATGTTACTACACTCCAATAGCACGTTCATTAAAAACCACTTGTTTCCATTCACTCCTATCTAACACGCTCACAGAATCCTGCCGGATGCTCTAAGCCTCCATTACCTCCTCCCTCCAACTGTTCCTGGGCAATTACCTACCACTTAAGATTCAAACACCCTCTCCATCATCATTTCCCTTTCCCTCCTCTCTAAATCCCCAATCCACTTCAGCAGCCTACACTTTCTTTTAATATATACACTCCAAACCATCCGCATGCTTGGTTGGCAGTTCTGTCGCCTCACACACTGCCTGTCTGTGGTTCGATTCCTGACATGGATGGAAAAGTTGGGCATGTTTCATTCACCTGCTGTCCCTGTTCACCTAGCACTAAATAGGTACCTGGGTACGATAGTACAACTGTTCTTTAATACATTCCTGTGTTTGCCTCCATAGATAAACTTTCTTTTCACAGATGCCTCAACACACCACCTGCCTTTTTTCCTTTATGTATTTTATGGTTCAACTTATCTTTCATAGACTCATCTGCTGACATGCCCGCTCTCAAATATATACAAATACAGTGGACCCTTGGTTTTCGTACAGCTCCCAACTCGAACAATTATGTAAGTGTATTTTTGTAAGTGCTTTTGTAAGTGTATTTTTGGGGGTTTGAAACGACTAATCTAATTTACATTCGTCCTTATGGAAACAAATTCGTTCTTAAACGGCACTCGAACAGCATTCTGGAAAGAATTATCGACAAAAACCAAGGGTCCACTATACATCTGTTGCCTCAAGACTTCCTCCCTTCAGTCTAATACATATTTAACCTATCATTGACTTGACATTTTACTATCCTCAGTAATTTCTTTGCAATCTAATGGGACATTTGCTGTTTGTTGAATTATATTACAACGTTACTAAAAACTATGGTTACACAAACTTTGTTCATTACAGTTTGCTGTATGTTCACCATCTCTTCAGAATAATCACTCTATGAAAATGAAGATCATTTAATCAGTTTAAATAATATATAATTCTTTTGTAACTGACCTTTTGTTATTAGCTACCTTTCTTATCATACTTATGATTGTAGTTAACTGCATAAAAGACCTACTTTCTTTTGTGCTTACTTCATTATTTCATTTAAACTACATTATTTGTATGCCATAAAGAAATAAATACTATTATTAATATTATTACTGTATATTATTTATAAAAGCAATAAAGTTGAACATTTCTGTTTTTAATTAAATTTCTCATTGGCAGATATACTTTAGGAGTGGACATGTGGAGCCTTGGATGCATTCTTGGAGAAATGCTGCTTGGTAAACCAATGTTTCCTGGTTCCTCGACACTTGACCAGATTGAGAGAATTATGTCAATTATAGCTCCTCCGTCCAGAGAAGGTAATTGTTGTTACATGAAATTATTTTTAATTAATGTTTTCACTGAGGTTTTCATTTTCCATCATTTTTAATGAATATTAATGTCCATGTTTCATGCAAATTTTCGTAGGTTTTAAATAAAATTTTATAGGGCAAAATTGTCCAGTTGCTAATACATAATTAGCTAGTAGAAAAAAAATAAAAATATCAGTAGTTGTCGAGAATAGAAGCCATCAGTTTTTTTATTGAAAATCAAAGGCATCAGGAAAAACATAGGCTGGTAGTTTGCCCAACAGAATATCTTAGTTGGGTAACACAGAAAACTTATGACTTTATTTATGATTAGTCTAACTTGTTAGCGGAGAAAACTTTTACTGACAATTTAGTTTTTCTGTTGCAAATTGTATTCTAGAAAGACTTAATGTATATGATATCTGTAGATAAAATTTGAATTATATGAACCAAAGAGGTGATAATTATGTTTAGATCTGATAACCTATTGAGTGTGCTCTGAGAATTTGACAACTTAAGTTATCTTGCTAATTATTTATTATAACATTCATGGTGCAGTGCAAAGCCCATAGGGGTCACACACTGCCTGGGGAAATGGAAAGCAGTCTGGTTTGATTCAAGGAAGGGAAGGTCAGGTTTGGTTCCTTAGATTAAGAGCCCTTCAGTAGCATCAAGGAACCTCCCATGAGGAATTATCATACTAAGCTTCATTTGTTTTCCACAGATCTCCATCTTGTTTCATCACAGTATGCCTCTACACTGCTCAGTAAACCCCATGGAGGTCGAACCCCCAAGCCACTCAAAGATATACTGGCAGGTGCACCCAACGATGCCATAGATTTGATTGAAAAGTTGCTGGTATTTAGTCCTGATAAAAGACTAACAGCAGAGCAAGCTCTCAAGCACCCTTATGTTGCAAGGTATTGTAAAAGTTTTAACATTATATATAAACACATGTATCTCTTAACTTTAAAATTAATATCACTTCTATTACTTACTATTTTCTCTCCCAACTATAAGGGATAGAACAAAATATACACCATAATAGAACAAATAATTTTTTTAAGTGCAGTATTACATTTCTTTTTATTATATTTTTTTTCAACACGCCAACTGTATCCCACCAAGGCAGGGTGCCCTGAAAAGAAAATCAGAAGTTTCTCTTAAAATTTAGTAATTTATACAGAAGGGGTTACTAGCCCGTTGCTCCTGGCATTTTAGTCACCTCTTATGACAGGCATGGCTTATGAAGGAAGAATTTTTTTCCACTTCCCCATGGAAATAAGTGAAAATAAAGAACAAGAACTATTAAGAAAATAGAAAAAAACCTAGGTGTTAGTTACCATTTTGTCATAGGCACATGTCGATTAGACACTAGGCCTGTTGTATGCGTGTGTGTGTGTAACGAAACACTTTGAAATGTTTCGGCCCCGCCGGGAATTGAACCCGGGCCCTCTGTGCGTAAAGCAAGAGCGCTAGCCACCATGCCATTTGTGTGTGTATATGCATGTGTAGTGTAACCTAAGTGTAAGTAGAAGTAGCAAGACGTTTACCTGGAGAGGGTTTCGGGGGTCAACACCCCTGCGGCTTGGTCTGAGACCAGGTCTTATGGTGGATCAAGGTCTGATCAACCAGGCTGTTACTGCTGGCCACACACAAACTGACGTATGAACCACAGCACGGTTGGTCAGGTACTGACTTTAGGTGCCTGTTCAGTGCCTTCTTGAAGACAGCCAGGGATCTATTGGTAATCCCCCTTATGTATGCTGGGAGGCAGTTGAACAGTCTTGGGCCCCGGACACTTATTGTGTTGTCTCTCAGTGTACTCGTGGCTCCCCTGCTTTTCATTGGGGGAATGTTGCATCTCTTGCCGAGTCTTTTGCTTTTATAGGGAGTGATTTTCGTGAGCAAGTTTGGTAATAGTCCCTGAAATCTTTTTGCCGTTTTTTACTTGTACATATTTTTTATGCAGTGTGGTTGTTTTCACTGGCAGAACTATATGTTGGTTTGGAAAGTAGAAAGCTGATAAGACATGCCTATATATTTTTTTACACAAGATTATTTACCTTCTTTACACATATTGTTTCTTTTAACAGATTTCACAATGTTGCTAATGAGCCTTGCCTGGAGCATGCAGTGGTGCCTTGTATTCGTGATGATGTGCAGCTTAGTGTTGATATCTACCGAAACAAATTGTATGAATTAATAGCCTCTAGAAAAACTCGTTTAAAGAATTCATCGAGTAGTGAGCGGGCTAATGGTGTCTACAGTTCAAGAAGCAATACCAGTCAGGCAAATGTTGCTCACAACTCAAAAGATCACAGCAGCTCACAATCTAAGTATAATAACCAAAATAATACTTCAAATTCTCAAAATACAAATCACCTCACCCCAATAAGAGGTACACAGACCTTTCAAACAAATCAACCCATTAAAGTAAAAGTTGTTGCACGCAAGCTAGATAGACACTCCGTGGGTAACTTTGAAGAATGTGCTCGCCAGTCCTCAAAAGATAGTGATAAATCTTCAGCCAAATCATCAGCTAAATCATCATGTAGCTCTAGTCCAGCCAGCAATGGTCGTCACAAGTCTATATCTCCTGTAATCTCGAAGCCTGCAGAGTTAACACCAGAGAAAAGACGTGAAAGAACCTACAATCAGCATCCTACAGGTGTGTGATTATATAGCTAATTGTTGTATGTGCTTATTGAAGATAACGATGAGTTTATTTTGAATAAAAAGGCACAATACCATGACTGGAACAACATGCAAATAATCTGCATATGGACCGGTGTGTGACTAATTATTGTTCCGAGTCAGATCAAAATGTCGTCATGAGTTACTTTCTCTTATGTACGGGTTGTACATAGACTTACTGCATGTGAAAGTTTGTATTTTTATTTCAGATGTATCGCAAAAGCATCGGAGTCTTGAAGGAGTTAGTGCCATTGGTGGGGTAGTGCCTGTAGCAAGATCAGGAGGAGTGACAGTGACAGTTGGTGGGGGAGGTGGGTCAGGTGAGAAGCGTGGGCCTTTCACTAGGTCTGTATCCCTCACCTTCCCTGCTGCAAATGAGGGTTCACCCACCAAGGTTATTACTAGTTATAACAAACAAGTGAGTATGTCATGGTGCACTGATGCTGCTATCATATTCAAAGTAGATTTAGTGGAAAAGTTTACAGCCTTTACAAAGTATGTAGCTCACACATTTATCTAAAAAAATTAACTACTGTATATATGGGAAATCTATAATTAAAATGCAATTTTTGGAACTAACTTACAAAATATCTTATTGGCTCTTGGGACCTAAGAAAAAACTTATTTTCCTGCCTACAAATTTAGTCAATAAAGCCTTTTTTCGTTGTTCCATTTGTATATAATCTACGCATAATATTTTTGCTGATGGACAGCACTAAATTGATAGTTCTATAATTGAAGAGAAAGCTTTGGATAAGATATCTAATGAGAAACTGTCAGTGTAGCCTTCAGAATATGGCTGGAGTGCTGATGTAAGATGCATATAGTCACACAATACTCATATGATACATCTTTTTCATATTCTTTCCTTGATTAATACACAATCTATACAAGGCTTCCGGTTAGCCAGACTTGAGTCCTGGAAATGGGAATTACACTGCCTGCACTTTAAAGGAGGGATTTGGGATATTGGCAGTTTGGAGGGACATCTAAACTGTCATATCTGAGTGCCTCTGCAAAGACATTGATTATGTATGAGTGATGGTGAAAGTGTTGAATGATGATGAAAGTTTTTTCTTTTTGGGTCACTGCCTCGATGGGAAACGACCGACGTGTTAAAAAAAAAAGAAATCAAGGTAATGAAGTGATGGATGGATGATGTAATTTAATTTATATATGGGACATATAAATGGTATAAGGTAATAACAGACCACATGAAAATATTAATATTGATTGTGTGAATATTGAAATCGTTGGACAGATAGCGGGATCTTTAATTATTGTTTCTGTAATTATAAATAAAAGATTGTCACTAAATTTTATAAATGAAGTATTGAGAAACTTGTATACTGTGCATGTAAACTCTTAAAAGGTTTCAGATATGTGGATGGGGAAATACTTAAAATGCTGTTCTCAGTGTATGTTAGACCACAGTTTTAATATGTAATGGAAGTGGGTGGCTGCACCTGAAAAATGTAAGGTATTTTCATAAAAAAAAGAGGCAGAATATGCTAAAAACCTTAGAAGCTTAAAACACTGATGACGACAAATTAAATAAAATTATGGGATACTGTGAGCATAGCTCGACTTATCAAACATAATTTGAGGTTCCTTAAAAAAAAATAACCTTAATTGTAATTCTAAAAGATTAACCCACTATTTACTTTTTTGCTAATTCCATACTTATGATTATACAATACTGCACAAGTATTTTTTTTTCTAAGTGTTTTCAGACTAAATATTGCTGCTTTCTTGTACATATAAACCAGAATTATTGCAGCTTTGTACAGGGTATCAAAAGAATTTGGAGAGTCCAGTTATTGAAACAAATTTTTGGCTTAGTTCAGAAATTTCAACTGTAACATTAACCTTGGTGGGAAAAGGGAAGGTTGTCATATTTTTGCACTTATGCACTAATATTCATCCACTGATGTATGAGTATATCTGACAACATATGGAGGACATTTCTGTATACAGTATACTATTCTATACACTATGCACTCTCCAAACTTGCCTTTAGCACAGCTCAGTTATCTTCCTTCTTTAGTTCTAATGTCCATGTTTAACTACAGTATCTCTTTTCTTAGTCACTGTTGCTGCTTTCCTCATCTCATCTGCACTGCCAAATACTTTGTTATATCACAAAATTCCTCTTATTTAAGATATGACTCTTCATTAAGCAGTCTGGTGAAGTCTACTTCGGTGCTAGCTTTGCTGTCATCTTGGATTTGGATTGAAAACTCTTACTCTCTCTCTCTTATATTTGCAACCAAACAAAACCTTTACACATTGCAAGGTATAAAAAATGAAATCGTAAGTAATAAAATGTGTTTGAACACTGTATCTAAGATTTCATTAAGTACTGTACATGTGCATCATATTTTGTTTGTGTTAATGTTTAAACAATGTTTATTTCTATTTCCACATAAGGAAAATGTTTTTGCTAAGAGTAATCTTATCCTGTCTTGACATTCGTGTGTGTTTGTATTTGTAGTATGAGTTTCAAGTTGCACACAGGTAGACTGCAGGACTGAGCAACTACGTATAGAATCACACACACAATCACTCGTGTACTGTGCTTGAAAGTAGACCTTGCATGTTTCACACTTTTCTGCTTATTGTGTGCATTCACATGAAATAATGTAATGCTTTACAGTTTAAGTACTGTACTGTATGTTTTTAGAGCAAAACCAAATTATTTCTTAGAATCTCATAAGGCCATTTTGTAAAAAAAAGATATAGTAATATAAAATAAATACAGTGGACCTTCGGTTTTCATTGAAAATTCTTTCCAGAATGCTGTTTGAGTGCCGTTACCGAACGAATTTGTTCTCATAAGAACAAATGTAAATTAGATTAGTCATTTCAGACCCCCAAAAATACACTTATAAAAGCACTTACGAAAATACACTTACATAATTGTTCGAGTTTGGGGGGTGAACGAAAACTGAGGGTCCACTGTACTTAATAAATTATTCTCAGGTAATATTTGACTTAACAGTTTGCAGTACACTTTGAAAAACTGGCATGGTCAAGCTTGAGGCCATGCTGGTTTCTCTGAAAATAAAAGAAATACATATACAGTGGACCCAACTCAAACAATTATGTACATAAGTGTATTTTTGTAAGTGCTTTTGTAAGTGTATTTTTGGGGTCTGAAACGACTAATCTAATTTACATTCGTCCTTATGGGAACAAATTCGTTCGGTAACGACACTCGAACAGCATTCTGGAAAGAATTATCGACAAAAACCGAGGGTCCACTGTACCTACATGTTTTTTAGAGAAATACAGTAATGATTTATGTAAGCAAAAATAAAAGATCAGATATGCTAAGTAAAAATGGCTGAGGTGTCAGTTTTTCAAAAATTTACATGTTTGAGGCAGTCCTATTATGTGCTAATTTCCCAATATTTTGATACTAGTTTGAACAGATTTCTGTATTGTATGTATTGTATGTGTGTAAACATAGAAATCAATAATAGGGTTTAGTATCAATTGATTTTTATGCATGCACTCTGAAACATCCCATTCCAAATACTATTGCAATTATCTCATGCATCCTTGTATCTTTTTATTATTAACATTTTTTTTACTCAGTAGCCATCTTCACCAAAGTAGAGTGACCACAAAAGAGGAAATACATTCACAATCATTCATACAATTACTGTCTTGATAGAGGTTTGTTAACATCACATCTTGGATTACCGACTGAAATATCCCCGCCCCTCTGTCAGAGTGCAACTAACCTTCCCACCTCCAGGACTTAAGTCCAGCTAACCAGTTCCCATGAATCCCTTCATAAATGTTACCTGTTCACTTTCTAACAGCATATCCTTAAATTAAAAATCACTTGTCTTAATTCACTCCATTCTAACACACTCGCACAAGTCAATTGGTTGGTTGCTTAAAGCCTCCAACCATTCCTGGAATGATCCCCCTGCCCCTCTCAACTTTCACTTCAGATTTATGCAACCATTTTGTTTTATGTATATCATATTCCTTTCCATCGGATAGAATGTGCACTAGTGCATGAGTATGGTTGTTTTAGAAGAATAGAGATGCAGTACTTAAAAGTGCATGGAAATTTTGGTTAGATGCCATACGGGAAAAATTGTGTCATTGGAAAACTGAAAGGTAATAGCATGAATACATTTAGTTGTGATACAGTATTAATTATATCAATATATAAAACCACTTATTAAAAGGTAAGTTTTGTAATTTATTATATTGCATGTTGACTGAATTATTTTTTTGTTTTATAACACAGTATTAGTACTTTTATTAAAGTTATACAGGTACAGTGGTACCTCGAGTTACGATATTTTTTCGTTCGAGAATGCTGTTCAAGTGCCATTACCAAACGAATTTATCCCCATAAGGAATAATGTAAAATAGACTAGTCCTTTTACACCCCCAAATATATACTTACAAAAGCATTTAAAAAAATAAACTTACATAAAAGGGCGATTTTGGGGACCATCGTAACTCGAGGTACCACTGTATATATATGCAGTTTATACATAGAATATATTTATATATATGGTAGGCATCATAAATATGCACGTGCATAAACACTTCGCAAAAGAAAATGAGACCTCCCACCATAACATATTGTCGTAGAAATAAAATAATAAAATATGTATGGGTTTCCCACCTAGACTATTATTTTGTAGGATTACCTTTCTTCTTGATGCACTTCTTGAGTCTCCTAGGCACTGATAAGACTAGTTTATGGAGGATAGAAGTCAATACCTTGCCACACCTGCTTACTGGCACTCAGGATTTTGGGGTTAGAGGACATGTCCATGCCTTGAAACTTACATTTAATAAAGTTCCAATTTTTTTTTTCAGATTTAAGTCAATTGAGTTTTCAGGCCAGTCATTAATGTATAGTAAATTACAATATTTTAGTCATTTCTTTATATCTTTGGCAGTGTAGCAAGGAACACTGTCTTCCATACAAAAGTTGCACTGGTGCTTCTGGAAACTGTCAAGCAAAAACTCTGATAATATCTTACATGTGTACATGCATATTTATGATATCTGTATAACTAATGGTTATTATTATAACCTTAATTTTTAAAGTGGTGGACTGTTAAGCCAGTAGAAGGCCTCGGTCAGATGACCAAAAGCTCCAGCTGTGGGTCATCATATGACTAAGACCCACGTCAGGAAACACTTGTCCTGTGTCCTGACGAACCTTACCTAACCTATCCTTCTGTATAATATGCATTACAGTGGACCCCCGAGTTTCGTAAAAACTTCACTCCTGAAGTCTGCTCAAGCACCATTACTGAACGAATTTACTCCCTTAAGGAAAAATGTCACGTAGGTTAGTCTATTTCAGACCCCCAAAAATACAATTCCACAAGCACTTACAAAACTATACTTACATAATTGTACGATTTCCGGGGTGTACGAAACTCGGGGGTCCACTGTATATTATTTGTCAAAAAAAAAATCAAATTTTGTCATTGATAGTAAGGAAAAATGAGCATTAGTAACAGACTTGCCTATAATATCAATGTATGAGTGTCTTAAATTTTAATAAATTTAATATTTTCTTATTTACAGGCATCACTTCAAAAAATAAGTCCCACTAAAAAGCCTTCAGCAGCTGTCTCCCCAGTCAGCAGACACACACACACCAACATTTTTGGGCATGAAGCAGTGTACAGATCTCCATCAAAATACTCCACTACTGTTTACAGTACCAAGCCCTCGCATCCTTTATTTGCTACATATTCACAACATGCGACGATATCATCGGCAGCTTACAGGGAGCTACGCCAAGGGGTAAAATAAAATAAAAGTGAGAGAAATGGTGAAATTGTGAGAGAAAAGGAGTAGTTGTCAGCATAATGATTAGGAAAATGTTCAGCTTAGTATGGCAAAAGGGAAAAATTGTGTATCACATTTAGTAAAATCAGGAGGGAAAATTCAAGCAGTGAGAAGAATTTTGATGATATTTGGAGATGCAGCTTATATGACAAGAGAGGAAAATTTGGTATACAGTATTGCTATTTTATAAACATTCAGGTAAACTAATGGTCTTACAAAGTCATTTAGTATTGTAAACCATCTAGTGGAATAATTGAATTACTCTTTATAACATTCTCTCTCTTTCTCTTTCTCCTTTTTTTTTACACGGTTTGACAAGGTTAAGTTAAGGATCCCTAGCTTTATTGACAAGCTGTTTACAAGCTGAGGATTCCTAACTTTATTGACAAGCTAAGAGCTGTTACCTACATCAGCTCATTTGAAAGAATTTTTATTGTTATGAAACATACAAGTAGGGAACAGGATGAAGTTGGAGCCATGTGTGGGCCAGCATTTTCATTTGATCAACTGACTTTATCTCGTTGACATCATAATGCTGTACGAATGTGTTCCAGACTCGAGTCATCCTGGGAATAAATGATCTCAAATGAAGTGATGTTCTGGAGAAGGGTACAGCCAGAGTGAAGTTGCTGCTTGCTGCCCGTCTTGTGGTATAAAAGATTGCTTCTTACTGTCCTCGAAGTGGAGCCAAGTGTGGTACTCTGACAATGTTGGCCTTGTACATAACAGTAAGGCCACCCACATCCCTCCTGTGTTGAAGGCTCTGCTGAAATGACAGATCTATCCAGGATGGGTCCAGGTGAGAGATGAGACGTCTTGCTCTGTTCTCTACTCTGTCAAGCAGTCGCAGATGAGAGGGGGGGCAGGCAAACCAAGAAAGTAGAGCATGGTTAGTTTGGAGTCATATTTCACCCCAAGGATATCAACTTCTTCCCCAGGTACCAACACACTCCCATTCATACTTACTACTACTACTACGGCATTGCCATCATGGTGCCTAGAGACCATCATCATTTGTGTTTTCTCAGGTGCAAATGTTACCTGCCATCAGTTTTCCCAAGCTGATATAGCTCTTAGCTGGTGATGTAGCTTAGAGCAGCTGGCATTTCTTCTCTTGGATAAGTAAATGTCAGAGTACAGTCGTCTGCATATGCATGGGATTCTGGGATGAGATGGAGAAGGTCATTGAAGTAGACATTCCATAACAATGGTCCCAGCACACTTTCTTGTGGAACACTTGCCCCAATACGATGTCTTGCTGATTCTGTTCCATTGAAAACTACCTTTAGAGATCTACCATGAAGGTAATCACTAAGAAGACATAGCGTAGAGCCTGCAATTCCCAGTGCTTGCAGTTTTGCCAAGAGGCCCTGGTGCCACACTCGGTCGAAAGCACCAGCAATGTCCAGTGCTACCACAGAGCTGACTTTGGATTCATCCATTGACTGGTGCCATTTAGTGGAGAGGTTTAACAACAGATCAGCAGCAGAGTAACCTTTCCTGAAGCCATATTCACGGTCAAAAAACTCTGCCATTTGTCTTGAGATTATTGTATCAAGGATCTTTCCAGTGATTGACAGGAGTGACACTGGTCTGTAGTTGCTGATTTCTGCTCTTTGTGAACAGGGACTACATTTGCCTCTTTCCACAGAGGTCATTTACACTGTACTAAGCAGTGGTGAAAGATGCAAGTTAGAGGTGCTGCTAGCTGGTCTGCACATCATCTCAGCAATCTTGGGCTCAACTTGTCTGGGCCCACAGCCTTTTCTTAGTCAAGCGATTTAAGAAGGAAATGCACCTCCTCCTGCCTTATTGTCACCACTGACAGATTTGACTCAGTTCTTGCAGCTAGCCAAGGAGGGTCCCTTGCTGGATCAGGAACTTGCATTTTGGTAGCAAAGTGTTGGGCAAAGAGGTCTGCTTTCTCTTGACTACTAGTAGAGGTGGTCCCATCCTGTCGATTTAGAGGTAGAATGAGTTCATCAGGCCGGTAACCTTGTGTGTCCTTGACCGGGGACCACCAGGTTTTGGAGCCCACTCTACCTGATGCTAGCTTTCTTTTTGTGTCCACCTCCCATTTAGCAATGGCCCACTTTTGAACTTCCCTATATGCCTACAGGTTTGCCTGTGCAAGTTCCTGTTTTAGGTGGTAGGATGTCTCTTATACCTTCACCATGCCTTGTACTAGCAGTAGCAGCCTATCTACAACGAAAGCCAAACCAAGGCTGATCTGTAGGCTTTGTCACATACTGCCGGTGAGGAATGTGTTCTTGTTGTAGATTAAGGATGTGTCCAGTGAAGGCTTTCACTTGGTTGTCAACATCCCCTTGGAAAAGAGCATTCCAATCGGTGGTGGCGAGCTCATAGCAAAGGGCTGACCAATTACCTAGGACTGCTCACCTATCTCTCTCTCCTCTCTCTCTCTCTCACCTCTCTCTCTCTCTCTCTCTCTCCTCTCTCTCTCCTCTCCTCTCTCTCACCTCTATCTCTCTCTCTCTCCTCTCCTCTCTCTCTCCTCTCCTCTCTCTCTCCTCTCCTCTCTCTCCTCTCTCTCTCCTCTCCTCTCTCTCTCCTCTCCTCTCTCTCTCTCCTCTCCTCTCTCTCTCCTCTCCTCTCTCTCTCCTCTCCTCTCTCTCTCCTCTCCTCTCTCTCTCCTCTCCTCTCTCTCCTCTCCTCTCTCTCCCTCTCCTCTCTCTCTCCTCTCTCTCCACTCTTCTCCTCTCTCTCTCTCTCTCTCTCCTCTCCTCTCTCCTCTCTCTCTCTTTCTCTCCTCTCTCCTCCTCTCTCTCTCCTCTCTACCCCACACACACACACACACACACACACACACACACACACACACACACACACACACAGCACAACACACACACACACACACACACACACATACACACACTATCAAACACACACATACACACACACACACACACACACACACACACACACAAAACCACACACACACACACACAAAACCACACACACAAAACCACACACACAAAACCACACACACAAAACCACACACACACAACCACACACACAACCCCACACACAACCACACACAACCACACACAACCACACACACACAAACACACACACACACCAACACACACACAACCACACACACACAACCACACACACACAACCACACACACATAACCCCACACACACACACACACACACACACACACACACACACAAAATGCAAGGCTACAATGTCATATCAGTAAGACCAAACTTCTGCAAAGAAGAATGGATAAAAATATGAGAAGTTGTTGACTGACAATAAACATATTAAAAATTGAAGATGAGATTCCATGAGCATAGTTCTTCTCTAGTAACAACAAATAAGAGGCAGTCACACTGCATGTATGTAACTATCTGCTATAATTGTAAGTGCTGTATTGTACCTGTTCAAGTTTGTGGGGAGGTGAACTTGAGTTCTTAGTCCAACCTCTTAATTCTCGACTAACTGACATAAATGAGCCTTAGCCATGTTATTTTAACCCCTGTATGGAGTTCACGTCCACTGTGTGCGTGTGTGTGTGCATGCATTTGTGTATTTGCTTGCATGTGTGAGCACATGCATGGAGTTATTAACTTGTTTACTGTGTAAACAATGCTAGGTGTCATCCATGCTGTTTACCTGATCAAAATTAAGCTATGTAAAGAAAAGGGTTTAATACATAATGTTTTGATATATGTACTTTATTTGGTATGCAAATTTAAATATTGAATAACGTGCCATAGAGGATTTGTGGATTAATAGGAAAGTTTTTTAACTAGTCTGTCCAGCAGTGGGCACTACACTGGCATTTAATTTATTGTACATGTTCATTATTTAAAAGAAAGTTGGGGTGATGATTGAGCTGTGTGTAACACTTGCATTTGACAAACAAAAAAAATATTAGGCTTTTTAGAAATTAAAGTCATTATATTTTTCCTGCATGTTTCTTTGGGCACAATCAAAGTTTGTTAATGTTGTATTTGAACATTAGTTTATATTTATTCACAAGACTGAAGTCAGCATTTTAATCCATCTGTAAACCACAGAATTTCAAATTTTTATTGTATATTACATATAACATTGGTGTATGTTACATCTGTGCAAATTTTTACATATATACATATTGCAAGCACCTGATGATGTGTTGATTGCAACACAAAAGGCCTAGAGCTATCATTCAACTCCCCCTGTGGTTGTTTTGCATCTTGTATCACTTGATCATGTTTTTTGCATATACAGTCAATTTGTAAAGGAGTATTTTCTCAGTCCTTTAACAAGAGGTGTTACTAATTCATTCTTAAACACTTTTTCTTCTTGAATCTCTCGTGTCATACACTGAAGAGAAGGGTCAAGTTACTGTGCTTATTCCTTAATTGTCCAGTATTTGCTTACATTTTGAATAATGTAAATTTAATCTGTTCCTTTAAGCTTACTTTTAATTTATAAACTATGATATAATTATTACTTCACAGGAGGAGCACTAAACTCATAGGGGTTATAAAGCATCTTTGGGAATGGGAAGGAGTCAGGTTTGGTCCAAGGAAAGGGAGGATATACTATTCAGTTTTGCAATCAGCTTCAATTCTAGAAATGAGAGGATGGATTCTATTCCTTAAATCAAAAGCTCCTTACTAGTATCAGAGTACCTCTGTAGAGGAAGACCATAATATTGATATAAATTACTTAATTTTCAAATTTAACAATTTTAGAAATGAAAAAAAAAAATTATTTCATATACCATACAATTCCTTCCTCTGGACTTGTATTTCAGCTGCACATGGTTGTTTGGTTATCTGGTTTACTTTTACTCTTTGATATCTCTATCATTCCTGCACTACTTTGTTTAATTTACAGGCTAAGAACTCATCCCTATGTAAAGTATACTGTCACTCCTCAGAATGCCACCCACAACAGTCAACTAACAACTAGATACAGTGGACCCCCGGATTACGATGGCGTCGGATTACGCTAAATTCGGTTAGCGATACATTTTTCCGTAAAAATATTGGCTCAGTTTACGATGATCCGCTCGGAATATGCTATTCGTCTTGGACGCTCACACGTGCCCTGGAACGGCACAAAGCGCTATCCACAGTCAGTGTGTCATTGTTTACCAGCGAGTGAGCGCCACCCCCGCCACCCACGCATTCATACCATACATTTTGTCATTATTCCATTTTTTTTAGTGCTTGCAACTGCTAAATAAGCCACCATGGGTCCAAAGAAAGCTCCTAGTGCCAGCCCTGTGGTAAAGAGGCTGAGAAATACGGTAGAAGTGAAGGAGATAATAGCAAAATATGAAAGTGGAGTGCGTATCGCTGAGCTGGCCAGGCTGTATGGCAAAGCCTATTCAACCATCGCTACCATTGTGGCCAAGGGAAATAAAATCAAGGAAGCTGTTGTTGCGAAAGGTGCAAATATGATCACAAAACAGAGATCGCAAGTGCTGGAAGATATGGAAAATTTGTTGTTGGTGTGGATCAACGAAACAATTAGCAGGAGATAGTGTTACGCAGGCAATAATATCTGAAAAGCAAGGCAGTTGCATGGTGATCTCGTCTAGAAAATGCCTGCAACGAGTGCTGAAGTGAACAATTTAAAGCCAGCAAAGGCTGGTTTGACAGATTTAAGAAGCGTAGTGGCATTCATAGTGTGATAAGGCATGGTGAGGCAGCCAGTTCTGACAAAAGTGCTGCTGAAAAATATGTTCAGGAATTCATGGGGTACATAGAGGCTGAAGAATTCTAACCCCAACAAGTGTTCAATTGTGATGAAACAGGCCTGTTTTGGAAGAAAATGCCAAACAGGACCTTCATTACACAGGAGGAAAAGGCATTGCCAGGACACAAGCCTATGAAAGACATGCTAACTCTGATGTTGTGTACTAATGGTAGCGGGGATTTTAAAGTGAAGCCTTTATTGGTGTATCACTCTGAAAATCCTCGAGTGTTTAAGAGATGCAGTGTCGCCAAGGCTAATTTCTGTGTGATGTGGAAGTCTAACAGTAAGGTATGGGTCATGAGGGAAATTTTCTTGGATTGGTTCCATGAAGTGTTTGGCTGCAGTGTGAAGAAATATCTCAAGGAAAATAATTTGCCACTTAAGTGCCTCCTGATAATGGACTATGCACAAATTAATAAAAACTGATATTATATACGTAGAGTATTGAATGGTAGGCGGTGCTATGAGGGAGATGGGCTAGCAGTCTCTCTCAGCTCAGTTACTCATGGACCACCATGGCGTGTGGAGGTGTGAGCTCACCGCACTAAAATATTGTATAATAATACTTATTATTACTATCAATAAGTTATCTACCTATCATATTTATTCCAGAATAATATTAGGTATAACATAAATAACGTAGCAGCATGATAAATACGCCCAAATTAATAAAAATATGACAGAGAGATGATGAAGGTTGGAGCGTCAGCCCATAAACAAAGCCATTGTTTATGGGCAAGTGACCATCACCTCACACACCAGCCAGGGTACTTCCCCACACAAACCAGCCAGGGTACTTCCCCACACACCAGCCAGGGTACTTCCCCACACACCAGCCAGGGTACTTCCATACACACACGATTTTATTTGAGTGGGACTTGCACATGAGTGAATAGAATTATCGAAGCTTATTGCTTGGGGAGCATTGGAAATTTGGTTGGGCAAATATTCTGTTAGTGGGATGGTGTGTGAAAGACCTGCGGGCTCAATTTTTTTTTTCCCCTCCCGTGAACCGTGTAATATAATTTTTACGTTGTTTTTTTTATTTTTTTTATTAACATATCGGCCGATTCCCACCAAGGCAGGGTGGCCCGAAAAAGAAAAACTTTCATCATCATTCACTCCATCACTGTCTTGCCAGAAGGGTGCTTTACACTACAGTTATAAAACTGCAACATTAACACCCCTCCTTCAGAGTGCCGCACTGTACTTCCCATCTCCAGAACTCAAGTCCGGCCTGCGTTTCCTGAATCCCTTCATAAATGTTACTTTGCTCACACTCCAACAGCACGTCAAGTATTAAAACCATATGCCTCCATTCACTCCTATCAAATACGCTCACACATGCTTGCTGGAAGTCCAAGCCCTCGCACAAAAACTTCCTTTACCCCCTCCCTCCAACCTTTCCTAGGCCGACCCCTACCCCGCCTTCCCTCCACTACAGATTTATACACTCTCGAAGTCACTCTGTCTCGTTCCATTCTCTCTACATGTCCAAACCACCTCAACAACCCTTCCTCAGCTCTCTGGACAATCGTTTGGTAATCCCGCACCTCCTCCTAATTTCCAAACTCCAATTCTCTGCATTATATTCACACCACACATTGACCTCAGACATGACATCTCCACTGCCTCCAGCCTTCTCCTCGTTGCAACATTCATCACCCATGCTTCACACCCATATAAGAGCGTTGGTATAACTATACTCTCATACATTCCCTCTTTACTTCCATAGACAAGGTTCTTTGTCTCCACAGACTCCAGTGCTCCACTCACCCTTTTCCCTCATCAATTCTATGATTCACCTCATCCTTCATAGACCCATCCGCCGACATGTCCACTCCCAAATATCTGAATACATTCACCTCCTCCATACTCTCTCCCTCCAATCTGATATCCAATCTTTCGTCACCTATTCTTTTTGTTATCCTCATCACCTTACTCTTTCCTATATTCACTTTCAATTTTCTTCTTTTACACACCTACCAAATTCATCCACCAACCTCTGCAGCTTCTCTTCAGAATCTCCCAAAAGCACAGTGTCATCAGCAAAAGCAACTGTGACAACTCCCACTTTGTATTTGCTTCTTTATCTTTTAGCCCAACACCTCTTGCCAAGACCTCGCATTCACTTCTCTTACAACCCCATCTATAAATATATTGAACAACCACGGTGACATCACACATCCTTGTCTAAGGCCCACTTTTACTGGGAAATAGTCCCCTTCCCTCCTACACACTCTAACCTGAGCCTCACTATCCTCATAAAAACTCTTCACTGCTTTCAGTAACCTTCCTCCTATTCCATACACCTGCAACATCTGCCACATTGCCCCCTATCTACCCTATCATACGCCTTTTCCAAATCCATAAATGCCACAAAAACATCTTTACCCTTATCCAAATACTGTTCACCTATATGTTTCACTGTAAACACTTGGTCTACACACCCCCTACCTTTCCTAAAGCCCCTTGTTCATCTGCTATCCTGCTTTCTGTTTTACTCTTAATTCTTTCAATAATAACTCTACCATACACTTTACCAGGTACACTCAACAGACTTATTCCCTATAATTTTTGCACTCTCTTTTGTCCCCTTTGCCTTTATACAAAGGAACAATACACGCTCTCTGCCAATCCCTAGGTACCTTACCCTCTTCCATACATTTATTAAATAATAGCACCAACCACTCCAAAATTATATCCCCACCTGCTTTTAACATTTCTATCTTTATCCCATCAATCCCAGCTGCCTTACCCCCTTTCATTCTACCACTGCCTCACGAACTTCCCTACACCCACAACTGGCTCTTCCACACTCCTACAAGATGTTATTCCTCCTTGCCCTACACACGAAATCACAGCTTCCTGTCTTCATCAACATTTAACAAATCCTCAAAATATTCTCTCCATCTTCCCGATACCTCTAACTCTCCATTTAATAACTCTCCTCTCCTATTTTTAACTGTCAAATCCATTTGTTCTCTAGGCTTCCTCAACTTATTAATCTCATTCCAAAACTTTTTCTTATTTTCAACAAAATTTGCTGATAACATCTCACCCACTCTCTCATCTGCTCTCTTTTTACATTGCTTCACCACTCTTTTAACTCTCTTTTTCTCTCCATATACTCTTCCCCCCTTGCATCACTTCTACTTTGTAAAACCTCTCATATGCTAACTTTTCTCCCTTACTACTCTCTTTACATCATCATTCCACCAATCGCTCCTCTTCCCCCCCGCACCCACTGCCTGTAACCACAAACTTCTGCTGAACACTCTAACACTACATTTTTAAATCTACCCCATACATTTTCGACCCCATTGCCTACACTCTCACTAGCCCATCTATCCTCCAATAGTTGTTTATATCTTACCCTAACTGCTCTCTTTTAGTTTATAAACCTTCACCTCTCTTTTACTTACTGATTCTATTTTCCTTGTATCCCATCTACCTTTTACTCCCACTGTAGCTATAACTAAAAAGTGATCTGATATATCTGTAGCCCCTCTATAAACATGTACATCCTGAAGTCTACTCAACAGTCTTTTATCTATCAATACATAGTCCAACAAACTACTGTCATTACGCCCTACATCATATTCTTGTATACTTATTTATCCTCTTTTCTTAAAATATGTATTACCTATAACTAAACCCCTTTCTATACAAAGTTCAATCAAAGGGCTCCCATTATCATTTACACCTGGCACCCCAAACTTACCTCTACACCCCCTCTGCATGTTTCTCCCCCTTTAGCATTTAGGTCCCCTACCACAATTACTCTCTCATTTGGTTCAAAAGTTCCTATACATTCGCTTAACATCTCCCAAAATCTCTCTCTCTCCTCTACACTCCTCTCCTCTCCAGGTGCATACAGCTTTATGACCCACTTTTCGCATCCGAAAAGTGGGTAGACACAACCACCCAGGGAGGTACTACCGTCCTGCCAGGTGACTGTAAACAGAAACCTGAAACTGTTTTACATGATGGTAGGATTGCTGGTGTCTTTTTCTGTCTCATAAACACGCTGGATAACAGGTATATCTAGCTACTTCTACTTACACTTTAGGTCACACTACACTGGCATACACATGCATATATATACATACACACATCTAGGTTTTTCTTCTTTTTCTTAATAGCTCTTGTTCTTTTTATTTTCTCTATTGTCCATGGGGAGTGGAAAGAATCTTTCCTCCGTAAAGCCATGCGTGTCATGGGGCGACTAAGATGCGGGAGCAATGGGCTAGTAACCCTTCTCCTGTACAAATCTACTAAAAACGAAGAAGAAACTTTTACGTTGTGTTAGATAATAATGTGCGCAATTCTTCAATCGTGCAATACCCGTAATACAACATAATCTTGTGCTAAATGACGGTCTACTGTATTACAGAAATATAGATGTTTTTGATTGGTTTTAGTACTGAAAATAGCTTGAAATTGAGCTCAAATTAGCAGAAATGTTTGATTTTTCCTGATGTTCAGAGTAAACAAATTACATAAATCATACGTCAATATACGTCAGCTGGTAGGTCTGATGTGCTTCACAAATGACTGATATTATTTATAAGTTATTACAATTTTGCATAACAGTAAATCTTCTTTTTTTTGGTGTGAATAAAAATTCTTTTATATGAATGAAGAATCAAAATGGAATTCTTCTGTAAAGCCTGGAAACATAACTAATAAACAAAGGTTATGTTATTTTAGTGCCAGGAATACCTGCATTGTTTATTCTGGACCCTATTTTGAAATTGAAATATTTTGAACTTTGTGTAAATTGCCAAATTACCAATTTCCAGTCACTTTATTGGGTAGTTGAGAGTTGATTGGATGATTTCTTGTGCTCGATAGATAAAATAGAACACATACTAGCAAAATAGCTAAAATTTGGTCTAATGGACAATGTAATTGGTCGAAAATAGGACTCAAATTGGACCAAGTCGCCCATGTGTAAATATCACTGACACAGCAAAATTCGAGACGTAATTTCATCAGTTTTCATCAAATTTCGTACTTTGTTTTACTATCTTCAAAAGAAGATTCTCTACCATTTCATAATTTTTTTTTAAATTCTTGGACCCTGTGGGAATTTTCAGATTGGGGGTCTGGACCCTCAAAGGGTTAATTCTGTAGAATTGCATTAGTCATATGTACTATGTTTTTCCTTCCCTCTCATGGTTTTAGGTTATTAATGCTGCACCTGCCTGTTGCAACCAATATTTTTGTGGTGGAGAATTGTCAGTGGCATTAAGCTATGCTTATAAATTAGACCAATAGACAGGCATTTTCCTCGAAGGGGAATGTCCGTAAGTGGCTCTTGATCCAAGGAATTGAACCTGACCTCTTTGGTCGAACCTTATTACCTCTCATTTACCTAGGCATAGTATGCACCCTACAGGTTGTCAGTAAAAGCTTCGACCCACCTATAGTCATCGTGCAAACATGGGCAAGAATGCATTTGACTCATCCTTCCCATCATTGGTATATCTGGGGAGATTTGTTGATGTTTATGGAATTATTGCCCACTCCATGGCAGTGTCACAGTTACTGGCAGTTTGGCCATCTAGCTAAGTATTGTTGATTGACCATTGAATGCCATGTTTACAGTACTGTTACTCAGGATGATTCCTGGCAGTTTTCTTTTCTTTTGCAGTGCCATACAAATGATTCCTGGCAGGGTTTGTTTTGTTTGTGCAGTGCCACTTGAATTGTTCAGGGAGTCATTCCTCATAGTTTTGTCAATATTAAGTTAGCAGTAGAGGAAAGAAAGGGCATTTCATATGGTAAGGTAATAGCATCTGTATTCTCTACAGAATTCTCAACAGCTTCACATGCTCTCTTCAACAGTCTCTGTCAAGGCTGACTGTCTTACTAGGTTGAATCTGATTTTTATTTCATCTCATTTACTTTGGGAACTGAAAGACTTAATTTTCACCTTTATTTGGCTTTGGTCTTATCTAAGCTGGATTAATGGAGCCAGGTGTACACCTCTACAGGTTCCTGTTTTAATTTGGATGCCATCCATCATTAGGGACGGGGTTTATGTTGACATTATATTTTCCTGTTGAAAGTTTGTATAGTCTAGTGTCCTGTTTTGTTACAAGATTGCCACATTACCCACTGTTGTCATTCCTATGTTTGTTTCTACAAACCCTCTTATACGTTACATTAGCAAAATCCTGATAATTTCTGTTGTTGCATCTCTTGAATCTTAGCATTCAATCCCTTGTAGATTATCTTTCTGTTCCTTGTTTTACTATTCTTCCTTCCTCTTCTGACTCCCATCTTGTAAATTCCCTGTGCCTCACATATGCCCTTCTTTTCTTTTCCAAAGACTTCTTTACTTTGGATTTGCAATATCTTTCATAATTCACATCACACATGCATTTGATTTTTTTTTATTATTAACATGCCATGCATCTTCCACCGAGGCTTGGTGACCCGAAAAGAAAAATACTTTCACCATCACTCACACAGTCACTTGTCTTGCCAAAGGTGCACTGATACTACAGTTCAGATGCCCCCCCAAACTGCAAAATATCCTCACCCCTCCCCCAAAGTGCAGGCTCTGTACCTCCTACCTCCAGCACTCAAGTCCAGCTAACCAGTTTCCTGAACCTCTTCATGAATGTTACCGTGATTGTACTCCATCAGCTCGTCAAGTCATAAAAGCCACTTTCCTCCACTCCACTCCTATCTAGCACACACACACACACACATCTGTACTGTTTTTGGTATATGTGAATGACATAACGGAAGGGATAGACTCAGAAGTGTCCCTGTTTGCAGATGATGTGAAGTTAATGAGAAGAATCAAATCAGTCGAGGATCAGGCAGGAATACAAGAGACCTGGACAGGCTGCAAGCCTGGTCCAGTAACTGGCTCCTTGAATTTAACCCTGCCAAATGTAAAGTCATGAATATCGGGGAAGGGCAAAGAAGACCGCAGACAGAGTATAGTCTAGGTGGCCAAAGACTGCAAACCTCACTCAAAGAAAAGATCTTGGGGTGAGTATAATACCGAGCACATCTCCTGAGGCACACATCAATCAGATAACTGCTGCAGCATACGGGCGGCTGGCAAACCTAAGAATAGCGTTCCAATACCTCACCAAGGAATCATTCAAGACTCTGTATACCATATACGTCAGGCCCATACTGGAGTATGCAGCACCAGTTTGGAACCCACACCTGGTCAAGCACGTCAAGAAATTAGAGAAAGTGCAAGGTTTGCAACAAGACTAGTCCCAGAGCTAAGGGGATTGTCCTACGAAGAAAGGTTAAGGGAAATCGGCCTGACGACACTAGAGGACAGGAGGGTTAGGGGAGACATGATAACGACATATAAAATACTGCGAGAAATAGATAAGGTGGACAGAGACAAGATGTTCCAGAGAGGGGACACAGAAACAAGGGGTCACAATTGGAAGTTGAAGACTCCTATGAGTCAAAGGGATGTTAGGAAGTATTTCTTCAGTCATAGAGTTGTCAGGAAGTGGAATAGCTTGGAAAGCGACATAGTGGAGGCAGGAACCATACATAGTTTTAAGACTAGGTTTGATAAAGCTCATGGAGCAGGGAGAGAGAGGACCTAGTAGCAATCAGTGAAGAGGCGGGGCCAGGAGCTATGACTCGACCCCTGCAACCACAAATAGGTGAGTAAATAGGTGAGTACATCTGTATATTTTTCAGTCATCCTCCCTAAAAATGTAGTTTTATATGTGGATGCCTTTTACTTTTATTGGCAAGCTACTTTTTTTTATTGTCTTTAATTACCATTATTCATTCTTTTGCTCTCTTCCTGTGCCTTCTAATTGGCCAATACTTGCTGATCTTTTGTTCTGTTGTTTGTCTTATGTTGTGCAGTGCTGAATAACCCCCATGATTTAATTGCTTATTATTATTATTGATGAGAAATAGACAGATTCGTTTACATGGATACTTTATTGGTAATTTTTCACCCATGAAGGGGCTTTATTAAGCTGCAAACTTGTGACATGATAAATCCCCAGCACATGTTAAACACTGTTAAAAATTTCCATATTACTACATTTGCTTCTGTTTCTTATCTTTTTGGTATTTTATATCATACTTTTTTTCTTTCCACAAACCGGCCATATCCCACCAAGGCAGGGTAACCTAAAAAAAAAAAAGTTTCTCTTTTAATTTAGTAATATATACAGGAGAAGGGGTTACTAGCCCCTTGCTCCCGGCATTTTATCGCCTCTTACAACTTGATGGCTTACAGAGGAAGAATTCTGTTCCACTTCCTCATGCAGACCATCCTTCATATTATTACTAAATATTATTAAATATGAAGATTAATGTGTCTTTCTTTTTATTCTGTTCTTTTCATTGTACAGTAGGGCCCCACTTATACGGCAGGTTGGGGTTCCCGGCTACTGCTGGAAAGCAGAGCCATTTTTCCCTTATAAATGCATAAAAATTCCAGATAAGTTTACACTAACATATATTAAGTTAGCAATAGAACTAGGCATTAAAAACAATAAAAGTAAAATATGCACACAGTACACCCATTACTTACCTTAAAATATTTGTAGTCCTAATGTAGGGTGAGAGGGAGTTTTATTTGTAGGAAGTCAGGTTTGGGAGTACGATAGCCAGCCAGGTCAGCCCACCCCACCCACCGTAATATCCTATGACATTTAATTAAAAATGCCCAGAGTGATAAAATACATATACAGTACATTCATTAATTACCTTAAAATATTTGTAGTCTTAATTTAGGGTGAGAGGTGAGTTTTTTTTGTAGGAAGTCAGGTTTGGGAAGTTTGTTAGCCAGCCAGGGCAGCCCTCCCGCCTCACCCCACCCACACGTAATGTAAATAAAAGGGAAGCTTCTGGTTTCGTCACTTTCATTGTGACAAGTTGCTCCCCGTTTAAATAGAATAAATAAAGAAAACACTCCCATTTCCTTTAAAACCATTTTTAGAAAAATAGCTCTGGTGAAGGCCTACATTTTCTCTGATGTTGGACTACAAGTCCTACAAGTCGCCTGGCTAAAACCCCATATTTTTTAATTTATTTTACTGTGGGGTGTATTTATTTTTATATGTTATGTAGCATGTTTATTATATAATTTTGAAAAAAAAATCATAATGAATTAATGGGAAAAGTCTATACAGTGGACCCTTGATTTTCATGATCCCCCCCTTGCATGTAAAACCAAGTTATTCTCTATAAAATGTATTTTTTTTATTTCCCCTAAGAAATAATGTAAATCCAATTAATCCATTCCCGACACCCCAAAAAATATATAAAAAATACATTTTTTGAAAAAAAAACTTGGTTTTTCAGCGTTGTTGGGGATCATGAAAATCAAGGGTCCATTGTACTATTAATATATGACATTTAATGCCCCAAAATTCGTATTACATCAAGAGTAGAGACTCTCAGTGATTTTTAATTTTACCTGCATCCAGCACAGTGTGAAAGAAATTAATTAGGTACAGGTACACAAAGTATATTATCAATCTATAAAATATGCAATAACTTTAAAACACTTTAAATTTTTAAAGCTTATGACATAATAAAGGGTTGCTCCGGAGAATTTAAACCCAAAATGGGTGGGGTGTGCCGTATTTGAAAGACCGCTTGCCTATAGCAAGTTTTTGGGCATAATTTGAAAACGCTGTATTAGCGGAATGCTGTA
>WNWK01012367.1:0-59900 GCA_009830355.1 Cherax destructor | reverse complement strand
AAAACCCCCCAGGAGGACCAGGAAGAGTTGAGGCCCCCATAGGACCCCAGACCAAATTCGAATAGCCAAAAACCCCCAGGAGGACCAGGAAGAGTTGAGGCCCCCATAGTTGCTTATATCTCACCCTAACTTCCTTCTCCCTTAGTTTATATACTTTCACCTCTCTCTATACTTGCTGTTGCCATTTTCCTTATGTAGTTACAACTAAATATTATTATATTATTATTATTATTATTATTATTAAAACATGGCTGTCCCAACTGGCGTCTGAGCTGAATAGTTCATGATGTTTAACAGTTCATCAAATACACACACACACAATGCAGGCAAGTACACAGTGGTAGATTCAGGAGACCAACGGAAAGATTCACAAGGCTCTTCCCATCCCTCAAACTGAACAGTTAATATTGTCCCCTTAGTTTCTTGTCGCGGGTGAGGGTTTCTTGATTCATAGAATTGTACTTTATCTCCCCTTTCTTGGATCAAACCACAGTGCTGTATGACTCTTGTGGGTTTATCACTTAATTTTGATAATAATTTGGGTTATCCTATGTAATCTACACACATGATGCTATGTATACTGTAATATATTTATTACAAGTACATGTACAAGGTATACAGGCCTAGCTGACATCAATGACATACTTGCTATATAGAAGCCCCTTGTTATGCTGAGCATTTTCCGCAAATTAGGTCAAGTGTCCCAGGATGTGACCCACAACAGTCGACTAACACCCAGATACCCATTTTACTGATGGATGAACATAGACAACAGGTGTAAAGAAACACGCCCAATGTTTCTACCCTGGCTGGGAATCGAACTGAGACCCTCGCCGTGTGAAGCCAGAGCTTTAGCCACCGGCCACGTGGAAGATTTGTTGCCCAAGGCTGGGCAACACCGATTAGATCCGGTGGAACCCCTTGCCAAGCCTTAGCAGAGCGGGACGCCTACACCCCTACCTGAGTACAGTAACCGGCTTCCCTTCAAAGACCGTTAAAGAATCATCCGCAGAGCGAAAAAAATGGAGCTGGCTAAAGGGTATATTTACAGATTATAGAGGTATATAATGGGTCCAGAGACTGGGCCCCAAGTTTTGATAGCTGAACAAGGTACAAAGGTAATGAACTCACAAGTTATTATTATTATAATCAAATAGAAGCCAGGTACAAAGGTAATGAACTTGTGAGTTCATTACCTTTGTACCTTGTTCAGCTATCAAAACTTTGGGGCCCAGTCTCTGGACCCATTATATACCTTTATAATCTGTAAATACCTTTGTAACTTGTCATGGTTGTGACCAGATCTACCTGAGTTCATTACCTTTGTAACTTGCTCAGCTATCAAAACTTTGAGGCCTAGTCCCTGGTCCCATTATGTACCTCTGTAATATTTTGACTACCGCCCACAGGATGGATATGGGGTGCATAATAAAGATATTAAACTAACTGAACAGGTGCCCCTCATGTAGAGTGCCCAGCGGGCAAAATAGATGAGAACAAGTGTCCCAGAGAGAACGGGGAAAATTTGTCACTGATATTCAGGCGAGAGAGAGAGAGACGTCCACACCCGACGAAGGCTGGCGCAAAAGTCCCCACTACCGTTCTGGTCATGTTTCAAAAGGGGCATCTTTCATCGGCTCAGTTTTAGCCAGCGCCTTTTTTTTTTTTTTTTTTTTTCGCTGTGGATGCTGTATAACCCCTGTGGTTTAGCGCTTTATTTGATTATAATAATAATAATTTCGCTGTGGATATTTTTAAAGGTTTTAGTGGGAAGCCGGTTTCTGTACTCAAGTGAGGTTGTGTGAGTCTCGCCCTGCTGGGGCTTGGCGTGGTGGATGTCCACCTGATCTGCTGGAAAACTTGTAGTTTCTGTTTCTATTTACAAGGACACCAATGAAAATAAGTCACTTTGTCTGACTTTTTCTTTGGCTATCCTAAGTTCTCTACACATATGCTGTTATGTATGATAATCTATGTAACTGCATTTGTGTGTACCTGTATCTGAATAAAAACTTACTTACAAATGGACTCGTGTTCCCTCTATTTTTCATCGCTCAGCTTTAAGGGGGCTTAAGCAGTATCTCTTCCCAGCATTAGTATAGTGGCTTTCTCTGTACTTAACAACATTTTTATGTAAATCACACATTGTAACATTTGCAAAGAAATAAAAATTGCATTGTATTCGTACTGTATTTACGGTGTCCCGTAGCCTGGTGGCTAAAGCTCTCGCTTCACACGATGAGCGTCCGGGTTCAATTCCCAGCGAGGGTGTAACATTGGACGTGTTTCCTTACATCGGTTGTATATGTCCACTCATCAGTAAAATGGGTACCTGGGTGTTAGTGGACTGGTGTGGGTCGCATCCTGGGGACAAAATTGACCTAATTTGCGCGAAATGTTCTGCATAACAAGGGGCTTTCTATATAGTAGTATGTCATTGTACACTTGTAACATGCATTTAAATAAAAATTATTATTATTATTATTATTATTATTATTATTATTAGGGAAGCAGAGCTGGACACTGAGTAAGCTGTTAGTGACCTTTATAAACCCAACAAGAAATAGAAGAAGACGAGATGTTAAAACATGGACTTGTTACTCCTCTACGTTTTTCTCAAGTTCTTCGCCTTGCAGCCTCCTGCAACATACACACCACAGTCTCAACTTTCAGTGAAATGAAAGCCGAAGGTAAAGCTCAAAGCTCGCTTCACGCACGGAGGGCCCGGGTTCTATTCCCGACGGGGGGGAAACATTTCGAAGTGTTTCCTTACACACTCACACACAGACATACAACAGGCCTAGTTGTATGTCGACAGGTGCCTAGGACAAAATGGTAACTAACTAACCCAATGGAACCCCAGTGGAAATAAGTCACTGACTCATTTTTTTTTTTTGGGGGGGGGGGGAATTATCCTAGGTAATTTACTCGTGTTAATATGTATGATCCCCTTGACGTAATTGACTACTAGCAGGAGACTTCAATATCAACCTTGACCTAACAGATGACCAACCTGTTGCTGACTTCATTATGAACAATACACTACTCATACCAGCAATTACAAAACCAACAACACTAACTGAGACGAGTGCAACCATAATTGTTCATATAGGGACGCCAAGCCCATGATGATTCTCTTCAAATCGCTTGTTCTCTCTAGGCTGGAATATTGCTGTACACTAACTGCCCCCTTCAAGGCAGGCAAAATTGTGGTCTTGGAGAGTGTACAAAGAACTTTCATGGCACACGTCAGTACGATAAGGCACCTAAATTCCTGGGAATGGTTGAAGTCCCTTGATTTGTATTCCCTGGAACGCAGACGAGAAAGATACATGACATTATACACAACGATAATCCTAGAGGGATTAGTACAAACTTGCGCACAAAAATCACTCCCTATGAAATCAAAAGACTCAACAGGAGATGCAACATTCCCCCAATGAAAAGCAGGGGTGCCACAAGTACACCGAGAGACAACACAATAAGTGTCCAGGGCCCAAGACTGTGCAACTGCCGCCCAGCATACATGAGGGATTACAGTAGACCCCTGGCTGTCTTCAAGAAAGCTCTGGACAGGCACCTGAAGTCAGTACCTGACCAGCCAGGCTGTGGTTCGTACATCAGTTTGTGTGCGGCCAGCAGTAACAGCCTGGTTGATCAGACCCCGATCCACCACAAGGCCTGGTCTCAGACTGAGCCATGAGGGCGTTGACCCCCGAAACCCTCTCCAGGTATACTCCAGGTATATGGACAAACATACTAACCCCCCTTAAAGTGGGGATAATCATGGACGAAACTACTGAGCACTACCCAACTTTCCTCCTAACAAACATTTGTAAACAACTGTGTTGTGGGGTTCTTTTCATAGATTTGGTAATATTAACAGACGATGAGCTTGGTTTGGTAGCGTTTAATGAGGCGTTGGAAAATATGGGAGCTGAGAGCCTATGCCTGTGTCCGCCTGCTATGCCTACCCGAATGGAACTGACTGCTAGGCTTGCACGGCACTGGGGCATTCAAAAGGCAGGCCTATGATTGGCTAATGCCAGATCACATGGGCAGAGGTTGGAAATCACGTGAACAGCCGTGGTGCAGCCGTTAGAAATACGAACCGTACACAACCAATGGAATATAATAAGTTCTCCTTTGGACTCCATGATGAGGCTTCAATAAGTAACGTCATTGCAGAACTAAGTTGAGTTGACTGGCCTACAGAATTTTCCAATGCTGCTGGTATCGATGAATGGGTAGGGATATTTCTAAATAAAATTCAAGGAGTATATAACAAACATTGTCCCATAAAAACTAAACAGATCACCAATAAAAGACTAAGTTGCCCTAGCTTACTAACAGCATTCTAAGGTCCATCAATATGAGAAACAATATAGAAGGGGCTTAATAACTAAGCAGTTTATCAAACACTATACAGTGACTCACGAAATCGTAATGACACGATTGCAAACAAACCACATACCACGGGTGGGGTTCGAACCCGCGGTCAGAGAGTCTCAGAACTCTAGACCGTCGCGTAAGCCACTGGGCCAGCTAGCTTCAATAAGATTCATCCAACTAGGTATATTTCTACACCATAGGAAGGTTAGCATAGGCACCACTGTGTCCACAAATGCAAGTTTTTACAGACGAATCTCCAGCTAGCATGGCCGTGACGAACTCTAGCTCAAGTCCCCTTCAAAGCCGTCAACATGACTCACGAAATCGTAATGACACGATTGCAAACAAACCACATACCACGGGTGGGGTTCGAACCCGCGGTCAGAGAGTCTCAGAACTCTAGACCGTCGCGTAAGCCACTGGGCCAGCTAGCTTCAATAAGATTCATCCAACTAGGTATATTTCTACACCATAGGAAGGTTAGCATAGGCACCACTGTGTCCACAAATGCAAGTTTTTACAGACGAATCTCCAGCTAGCATGGCTAGTCATGTCATGTTGACGGCTTTGAAGGGGACTTGAGCTAGAGTTCGTCACGGCCATGCTAGCTGGAGATTCGTCTGTAAAACTTGCATTTGTGGACACAGTGGTGCCTATGCTAACCTTCCTATGGTGTAGAAATATACCTAGTTGGATGAATCTTATTGAAGCTAGCTGGCCCAGTGGCTACGCGACGGTCTAGAGTTCTGAGACTCTCTGACCGCGGGTTCGAACCCCACCCGTGGTATGTGGTTTGTTTGCAATCGTGTCATTACGATTTCGTGAGTCATGTTGACGGCTTTGAAGGGGACTTGAGCTAGAGTTCGTCACGGCCATGCTAGCTGGAGATTCGTCTGTAAAAACTTGCATTTGTGGACACAGTGGTGCCTATGCTAACCTTCCTATGGTGTAGAAATATACCTAGTTGGATGAATCTTATTGAAGCTAGCTGGCCCAGTGGCTTACGCGACGGTCTAGAGTTCTGAGACTCTCTGACCGCGGTTCGAACCCCACCCGTGGTATGTGGTTTGTTTGCAATCGTGTCATTACGATTTCGTGAGTCATGTTGACGGCTTTGAAGGGGACTTGAGCTAGAGTTCGTCACGGCCATGCTAGCTGGAGATTCGTCTGTAAAACTTGCATTTGTGGACACAGTGGTGCCTATGCTAACCTTCCTATGGTGTAGAAATATACCTAGTTGGATGAATCTTATTGAAGCTAGCTGGCCCAGTGGCTTACGCGACGGTCTAGAGTTCTGAGACTCTCTGACCGCGGGTTCGAACCCCACCCGTGGTATGTGGTTTGACTATACAGTGGTACCTTGAGTTTCAGCCATAATTCGTTCTAGAAGGCTGTTCGAGTGCCATTACCGAACAAATTTGTTCCCATAAGGAATAATGTAAATTAGATTAGTCTGTTTCAAACCCCCAAAAATACACTTACAAAAACACTTACAAAAATACACTTACATAATTGTTCGAGTTGGGAACTGTGCGAAATCCAGGGTACCACTGTATTTACAAAAAAATTCAGATCAAGGAAATTATTTTTGGATGATTTTTTATATCAGAAATACATTAGCCTAATCACTCTCATTTTGACAACTCACACTTCCACATCTGTCCAGTTTCCCTAACCTACCCCAGTACTGTACCACTGGCTAGTGGAAGGGGTGATACTGAACTGTACAAGGTCTTAATTCTGGAATAGTGGACAGGGGCTACACATATTTTTGAGAATTTCATGACTGGCACCAATACAATTATTTTTAGCACATTTGCCATTTCTCACTAATGTTGAGCCTTTTTTTTTTTTTTTAAATTGGACATGTTGGGTGACCCAAAGAAAAAAATACATTCGTCCTCATTGATTCAATATAAAACAATTTTTACACAAGTACGTTAACAATGCAATTCGAATGACCCTCCAAACCCCAATATCATCACCCATCTCTAGAGTGCAAGCACCCATCTCTGTACAGAAAAGCTAAATAGAAGTATTTAGCTTTTCTGTATAAATTTTTCCCTATTAATTTTTGTATGCTTTTCTGTCATAGAGGATGAGGAGTTTCGCACTTTGGAGTTGAGGTCCAAGAAGTTTGAGCGGCAACCTGCCAGGGTAATGAAGTCACCTATCACTGTACCACCCAGGTGAGTTACATTGTTCAAACTACATACTCTTAATTTCAAGGTAATTATAATATTCTCCCATCAGTGGCATCTGTGTTTGAGCTGAGAAAATTCTGCTGTATCAAATCAATTTGTGGAGAAATAGATTTTGACTAAGGAATTTGCTGACTATAAACCAGTATTTTCCTGTAATTCATTTTGGGGCCAGCTCTGTAATTTGCATCAGTATTATTGATGAAGATGTGTCATTAAATTACAGTACTCTACCATTGAAAATGTTACTTTTTTCTCTAAACACTAGCTGTCTCCCATTAAGTAGGGTGATCAACGAAAATGGGAACACTTTCACCATCACTTTCCAATGACTCTCCAAATTGAAATATTCCCACTGCTCTTTCAGAGTGCCAGCACTGTTTTTCCACCTTCAGGACTCAAATCTGGCTAACTGGTTTCCATGAATTCCTTCATAAATGTTACTCTGCTCACATTCCAATAGTGTGTGAAGCCATCAAAACCACTTTTCTCCACTCTCTCTGATCTAACATGCTCTCAAACACACTTTTACCCCACCTGCCCTCCAGCTCTTCCTGGAATCACCCCAACCCCTTTTTCCATCCACCCCAGATTTATGCACCCTGTTGGTCATCCTCTTCTGCTCCATTCTGTCTGTATGCTCAAACTATCTCAACTACCATACCTCAGCCCTCCGAATTATACCTTTGGTAACACCCACACCATCTTCTAATCTCCCTACTCCACATTCTCTACATAATATTCATACCACACATTGCTCTCAAATGTGATATCTACGAGGTCATTGGCATAAGGTTAACAATTACTGTAAATAGCACATTAAATTGGAATTGTTGTAAGAAAAACCAGCCACAACACATTCTAGGAATTTTCACATCACTTTTAAATCTTAGTTTTGATGGTTGTTTAGTTTCACAGAGGATACAGATCCCTTGTGTGCATCCACTTGATCTGTGTTCTGACTTGGAGATCACACCTACTGAAAGACATGTTATTACTGTAATTTTTTTTTATTTAATTTTAACAAAGTTGTGATGTGAGTTTCATATAAAATTTTACCTTGAAATTGCAGACAGCTGGAATAAAGGGCAAACTGTTGGATTAGATGAAAGATTTTTTACATTAAAGGATCCTTCAAGGAGAAGTCTTGATGCTGGTAAAGGGGCTCTTGATCTGAGGAATTACAGATACTCTTCCCTTCCCCAGATCATACCTAATTGCCTCTCATTGTCTAAGTACTGTATATCAATTAGCTATGGGTTTAGCATTTTCCCCATGAATATAAAAATTTCATGAAAAGAATATGAGAACTTGATTAGCAGAAAGTGTCATCATGAAGCCAGGCACCAGTGGGGTGCCACAAGGCTCAGTGCTTGTTCCATTAGCTTTTAATTTATACAAGTGATTTGCTAGAGGAAATCAAGAGTTTTATAAGTACAGTGGGCCTCCGGTGTTCATACTGCTCCAAACTCGAACAATTATGTAAGTGTATTTTGGGGGATCTAAAAGGACTAAGCTAATTTACATTATTCCTTATGGGAACAAATTCATTTGGTAACGGCACTTGAACAGCATTCTGGAATGAATTAATTATGAACACTGGGGGTCCACTGTACGTACTATATATTTGCTGAAGATGCAATGGTTGTCACCAAAATAGAAAATTAAAATGACTTTAAAAGCTTATAGAAAGACTTACACTGAAAAGATGAAGTAAAAAATGGATGATGGATTTCACTATGGAAACAGGTGTCATGTGATGGAAATGGATGAAAGTGTAAGCAGGCCCTATTTAAGTTAAGTTGTGGAATGAAATTTTAAGAATATATAATAGAACAGGTAGCTACAAATACTCTCCCACACAGGTCAAATGTATAGGTAATGCGTAACTAAATTTTTATTTTTTTGCTTCAGTACTTTTATATTTGTTATTGATCACTGATTATTGTTGTCTTTATTTACAGATTTTTTCTATTTAACAATAAATACAGCATGTTGATTAGATGTCTTATCTATTTTATTGATACAACTAAAGTTGTATTTATTTATAAAATAAATTTCAGGTATAAACGCCAAAAAATTGATCAAGATTGGGGAAATGTGTGGCCTACCGCTCGGACTTTTCATCCAGCATCTGTGCCTCTGCCAGTACGTCAGGGATTCCCGGCATCAGGACAGGTCAGGCCAGACAAATGGGGTAATGCAGAGCTTATGAAAATTCCAAATTTTCTGCACTTGACGCCTCCAGTTATTAAACGCCAGTGTGAAGCTCTGAAAAGTATGTATTAGATGTAAATTTTATACTTTTTATGGAAGGTCATTTACTTTTTACTTTTATATACATACAGTGGGCCCCCGAGTTTCGTAAACCCCGGAAATCGTACATTTATGTAAGTATAATATTGTAAGTGCTTGTGGAAAAGTATTTTTGGGGGTCTGAAATAGACTAACCTACGTGACATTTTTCCTTAAGGGGGTAAATTCGTTCGGTAATGGCACTTGAGCAGACTTCAGGAGTGAAGTTTTTACGAAACTCGGGGGTCCACTGTATACAGTAATGTAATTCTAAGATAATTAAACATGAAACATTAAAATTTTATGTTAAAAGTTACTGCTTTTGTTGTTCATTTAAATTAAAAATCAGAGTTATAACATATTCATATTTTGTATGTTGTATGATCACTCTGGGTTTAGCACTTTCCCATAAATGTAACAATTAAATTTTTTCTGCAGAATTTTGCACACCTTGGCCATCGGGGATTGAAACTGCAGCTAAACAGGAGAAATATTTTCCAGTGACAGTGTCAAAAAGTACCTACCTGCACTCTTCACCAACCCTAAGGGATCAAAAAGCCAGAATAGTCACTCTTAGGGTAAGGTACCATTATATATATTCCTTTGAGGCAGAGGTTCCTTGATGCTGGTGAAGAGCTTTTTATCAAAAGAATTGGAACTGCTCTCCCCTTCCTTGGATCAAACCTGATTGCCTCCCATACTACATTCATTTTATGACCCTTATAGGTGCTGCATCAGCCAGAGTTTGGTGGCTATGTGGGCCTGCAGATCACTAGCACCAACAGCCTGGTTAAACAAATAGTCAGCAAGGAAACCTGGCCTCGGGCTGGGCTGCAGGGGTAGAAAATTGAAAGTGGTCACAGGTAAAACACAAGTTAGTACTTCTTTAATTAATATAATATTCTCAGGATTTTAAGTTATCATCTTGTATATGAAGATGTTAGTAATAAGAGTGTTCTAAAATATTGGTACTGGGTAACAGATAGTTTTGAAGGTATTAATAACAGCCTGAAACTGAACATCAGCATCGGTTAGTATCTGCCTGCTATAGAGTATTGGCATCAGCGAAAGGTTTGGTATAGTCTCATCCCTAATTAGTAGGCATTTTCAGTGAGAAGTACTGAAGCCTGTTTGTGAGATCTTTGTTGCTTCAGTGTAACAGTTTGTGGAGTTAGTGAGGCTCTGTAATTTGTACAGTTAATGGTACAGTGGACCACCGAGTAACGAAAAAACTTCATTCCAGAAGCCTGCTCAAGTGCCATTACCGAACAAATTTACTCCCTTAAGGAATAATGTCATGAAGGTTAGTCTATTTCAGGCCCCCAAAAATACACTTCCACAAGCACTTACAATATTATACTTACATAATTGTACGATTTCCGGGGTGTTCGTTACTCGGGGGACCACTGTAATTCTAAGAGGCTTTATCGATGTAGAAAAGATTGTTTTTGTTATACTACATACAGTTTGTACCCATCAACATGCTTTATATTCATTCACACATTGTAACCTATGCAAAGAAATAAAATTGTTTATTATTTTTGTTGAGCCCCACTTATACAGCTGGTTAGGTTATAGGCTAGTGACGTAAAGCGAAGTGCTGTATAGCGGGGCCCTCCTGTATATGCAATTACAGTGGTACATCGACATACGAGCAGCTCCCAACTCGAACAATTATGTAAGTGTATTTCTGTAAGTGCTTTTGTAAGTGTATTTTTGGGGGTCTGAAACGGATTAATCTAATTCACATTATTCCTCATGGGAACAAATTCGTTCAGTATTGGCACTCGAACAGCCTTCTGAAAAGAAACTCGTAACTTGAGGTACCACTGTACTTGAAACCTGGTTCCTTTCAGAGTTGTACCTAATTACCTCCCATTTCCCAGGTGCTGTATGACCTTTATGGGTTTAGTGCTTCATGAATATAATAGTTATAAATAGGGCTTGACAAGTTTTCTCCTGTAAAAACTTAAACAAAAGCATAACACCAGAGGCAATTCCAGCAGGTGAACAGTAAAGGAGGTGAAGTATGTGATGACAGTTTATAGTGATGGAGCAAGAAAGTGAGAGAGTATGGTTATGTTTTCAAATTGTGGTATTTGGCCATTTTTTCAGAGGTGTATGTATTTGTATGGAAAGACACAAGAGCATGCACTTAGGACATCTGTATTGGATACTTCTTCATCCTGGGACCTTGTTCATTTCAAATTCAATTTTTTTTCTTTTATGCAGTACACAGAATATGCAGTTTACATGTAATAAAATATTGTTAGGCACAAAAGAAAGCCACTAGTATGCAGTGCATTTCAGGCAATGAGAAACAATGTATGCAACTGAGAATTCAAGTCATTGGAGAAGATCAGGTGAAGGCATTAGGTCATTTAACCCTTTGGGGGTCCAAGGGGTCTCTCTGAAACTCGTTCTCAGGGTCAACAAATTTAAAAAAAAAAAAAATTTTTTTTCTTATGAAATGATAGAGAATCTTTTTCCGATCATAACGCCACAAAATTAGAAATTTGATGAAAACTAACGGAATTATCTTTCGCGAAGTTAGCGGTATCCATGACATTTACGCATCGGCGATTTCGCCTACTTTGAGCCCTATTTTCGGCAAATTCCAATGTTTCAGTCTACTAAAATTATAGCTATTTCACTAGAACTCCATTTCTTCTATCGATTGAGTACAAGAAACCGCCTATTTACCAATTTCAACTACCCAAAATAGTGGTCAGAAAATGGCAATTTGGCCAATTTCACACAAATTTCAAACGATGCCAATTTCAAAATAGGGTCCATAATAAAAAAGGTAGACATTCCTGGCACTAAAATAACATCTTCTCTGTTCATAAGTCACGTCTCCAGGGCCCTCTTACATTACTTTTGCTTTCCATTTTGAATTTTTATTCTCACAAAAAATAGAAGATTTACTGTTATGTATACAACTGCATCATTGTAAAAATGGTATAAATAATATCAGCGCACTTGTGCAAGAATATTAGACTCTCCAGTTGATGTGTATTGGACACATGGTGTGATTTGTTTACTCTTGAACATCGGCCAAAATCGAACATTTTTGCTACTTTGCGCTCAGTTTCAAGGTACTTGTCATCATGAAACAAGTCAAAATTATCACTATTTCTGTAATATATCATCTATTCTATAAAATGAGACTAAGAAAACAAGAATACAAGCATAAATACCATACGAAAATAGACTGCAGAGTTGCTGTTTTAAACCAAAAACACGGTCAGAGTTTTTTTTCCTCATTATGCACTGTGGGTGCAGGAATTTTTATACTGCGCACTGACCCATTCTATCACATCTAGGCCTAACAGCCTGTTTCTGCTTGATTTGAGGGTGCTAGAATTTAGGCGTACTAGTACGTCAATAACCCCAGGGCGTAAGCCGTACTAGTACGACCAAAACCCCGAAAGGGTTAATTGTCATGCTATGTTGCAGCAGGTAATTAATGTGGCATATAATCATGCATTATGAGAGTATTTGAGGTGATTATTTGCCAATTCTTTGTTTGAGGGTGTTGGAAGTAGCAATTAACCCTTTCACGGTCCAAGGCCATTTTTAGAAGGGGTGCACCAGTGTCCAAGAATTTTCAAAAAAAAAAAAAAAATCTTATTTTTTCTTATGAAATGGTAGAGAATCTTTTTCTGAAGGTAATAAAACAAAAAGTACGAAATTTGATTGAAATTGACGAAATTATGCTCTCGAGAATTTTGATGCGTCAGCGATATTTACTCATCGGTGATTTTGCCAACTTTGACTCCCATTTTAGGCCAATTACATTATTCCAGTCGACCAAATTCTTTGCTATTTCACTAGTATTACTTCTATTCTATCGATTGAGCACAAGAAATCGCCCAGTTAACTGTTTCAACTACAAAATAAAGTGATTGGAAATTGGTAATTTAGCCAATTTAACTCAAAGTTCAAAATATTCCAATTTCAAAATAGGGTGCAGAATAAACAATGCAGGCATTCCTGGCACTAAACTAACATTTCCTCTGTTCATTAGTTATGTTTTCAGTCTTTACAAATGAATTCCATTTTTATTTTTTATTCACATAATGAATTTTTATTCAAACCAAAAAATGGTAGATTTACTGTTATGTAATATTGTAATAAATGTACAAATAATATCACCACATTTGTGAACATATATTAGACCCACCAGCTGGCACGTATTAGACGTGTGAGGTCATTTGTTTACTCTTGAACATTGGCAAAAATTTAACATTTCTGCTTTGAGTTCAGTTTCAAGCCATTTCCAATACTAAAACCAATCAAAATCATCTATATATCTGTAACATATCTTCAATTCTATCAAATGAGATCAAGAAATCGCAAATACAACTATAAAAGGTACACAAAAAAACACTGCAAAGTCGCTGTTTTAATTGAAAATTACGGTTTCATTTTTTTTCTCTCATTATGCACTGTGTGCTGCAGGATTTGTTTTATGTGGTGCACACTTACCACATAGATGTATTCTCTCATATCCAGGCCCAAATTTACCGCTCACAGCTTATCTGAGTGAGCTGAGCTCATGACATAAAACTATGGTTTGGACCCTGAACTCAAAGCCGTAGACCTACGGCACGGACCCTGAAAGGGTTAAGGATGCTTCAATACAGAAGCACCTATCCTTGTTTTAGTCTGTACGTCATTTCTCTTTTGTGCCAGCGTATGAGGTGACCTTGAGAACTGTGTAAGATTTGGATTGCTGGTGTCATCCTGGTTACACATATTTCTGTTGTCTTGAACCCATATGAAAAGATTTCTCAGTTTCTTCTATGTAGATCTTGTTGCACACCATGCTTGGTGTTGTTATTATTTTACCAGTTAACAATTATAGTTTTAGCTCACATTGTTTTTTTTTTTTTAATAAATCTTGCCTCAATTCTCATTCATACAAAAGGTTTTATAAATATTGTTACTCTTGCCTTATTCCTTTAATCTGTAATCATCAGTTATTGTACATCAGGCAGGTAATGTCACCATGGTTGTTTAATATATTTATAGATGGGGTTGTAAAAGAAGTAAATGCTAGGGTGTTGGGGAGAGGGGTGGGATTAAATTATGGGGAATCAAATACAAAATGTGAGTTGACACAGTTACTTTTTGCTGATGATACTGTGCTTTTGGGAGATTGTAAAGAAAAGTTGTAAAGGTTAGTGAACGAGTTTGTGAGGGTGTGTAAAGGTAGAAAGTTGAAAGTGAACATAGATAAGAGTAAGGTGATAAGAGTATCAAACGATTTAGATAAAGAAAAAATGGATATCACGTTGGAGAGAGGGAGTATGGAAGTGAATGTTTTCAGATATTTGGGAGTTGACTTGTCAGCAGATGGGTTTATGAAGGATGAGGTTAACAATAGAATTGATGAAGGAAAAAAGGTGAGTGGTGCATTGAGGTATCTGTGGACACTGCAGTGAGGAGGCGGCTGGAGGCAGTGGAGATGCCCTGTCTCAGGGCAATGTGTGGTGTAAATATTATGCAGAGAATTCGGAGTGTGGAAATTAGGAGGAGGTGTGGAGTTGCTAAAAGTATTAGTCAAGAGGGCTGGAGAGGGATTGTTGAGGTGGTTTGGTCATTTAGAGAGAATGGAACAAAGTAGAATGACTTGGAGAGCATATAAATCTGTAGGGGAAGGAAGGCGGGGTAGGGGTTGTCCTTGAAAAGGTTGGAGGGAGGGGGTAAACGAGGTTTTGTGGGCGAGGGGCTTGGACTTCCAGCAAGCATGCATGAGCGTGTTAGATAGGAGTGAATGGAGACGAATGGTTTTTGAGACCTGACGAGCTGTTAGAGTGTGAGCAGGGTAATATTTTGTGAAGGGATTCAGGGAAACCGGTTAGCCGGACTCGAGTCCTGGAAATGGGAAGTACAATGCCTGCACTTTAAAGGAGGGGTTTGGGATATTGGCAGTTCGGAGGGACTTCTAAACTGTCGTATCTGAGCGCCTCTGCAAAGACAGTGATTATGTATGAGTGATAGTGAGAAAGTGTTGAATCATGATGAAAGTATTTTTCTTTCTTTTGGGGTTTTTCTTTCTTTTTTGGGTCACCCTGCTTTGGTGGGAAATGGTTGATGTGTTAAAAAAAAAAAATAGTTCAAAGAACCGACAAGTTGATGAATTAGAGGAAATGTTTTGCCACTGATTACCTCAAACTCATTCTGATCTTCACCATTCTTCTTTGTTTAGGACTGATGAAGCCACTGTGTGACGAAACATTTCCTCAATAAAGATACCCAAGTGTTGCGCATGTGTCTAATTCATCAATATTTATATGATATATAATTTGATGAATGAGTGAATATTTATATAATGAAAAAATATCTTAACCTTTTTATCCCTCATTACCTTACAGATATCTCTGAAGAGCCTTGATCTTGACGACCATGGACGAGACAAGCTACTTAGGTTGGTGAAAGATAGATACAACCCCGCCACTGACTGTCTCACCATAGTAGCTGATCGTTGTCCCCTCTCTCAGCAGAACTATGACTACTGCTTCTATGTTCTAACTGTTTTGTATAATGAATCAATGGTTAGTGGTGAATTTCGTTATTTAATGGGACTTGGCAACACAAATTTGTAGCAAGTTTTACCTTTCCTTCAAGGAGGTTTCTTAATACTGGTGAAGACTTGATCCAGTGAATCAGAGATATTCTCTATCTTTTAATCAAACTTCATTACCTCCTATTTCCAAGGTGCTGTATGACCCTTAAGGGTTTAGCACCTCCCTGTGAATCTTATATGCTTCTTGCCAAATACGTATGTTTTCTATAAAACTTATGTTTGCTCATTATGCAGTGCTGTGTGTGAAAAGCTTACTGTCTGTGGAGACAGAGAACTTTATCCATGAAAGCAAAGAGGGGAATATATGAGAGTACATATAGTTATACCAACACTCTTGTATGGGTGTGAGACATGGGTTGTGAATGTTGCAACAAGGAGAAGGCTGGAGGCAGTGGAGATGTCATGTCTGAAGGCAATGTGTGGTGTGAATATAATGCAGAGAATCCGTAGTTTGGAGATTAGGAGGAGGTGTGGGATTACCAGAACTATTATCCAGAGAGCTGAGGAGGGGTTGTTGAGATGGTTTGGACATATAGAGGATGGAACAAAATAGAATGACTTCGAGAGTGTATAAATCTGTAGTGGAGGGAAGGCAGGGTAGGGGTCGGCCTAGAAAAGGTTGGATGGAGGAGGTAAAGGAGGTTTTGTGTGCGAGGGGCTTGAACTTCCAGCAAGCGTGTGTGAGCATGTTAGATAGGAGCAAATGGAGACAAATGGTTTTTAGGACTTTACGTGCTGTTGGAGTGTAGGCAAGGTAACATTTATGAAGGGTTTCAGGGAAACCGGCAGGCCGGACTTGATTCCTGGAGATGGGAAGTACAGTGCCAGCACTCTGAAGGAGGGGTGTTAATGTTGCAGTTTTGTAGCTCTAGTGTAAGCACGCCTCTGGCAAGACAGTGATGGAGTGAATGATGATGAAAGTTTTTCTTTGTCGGGCCACCCTGCCTTGTTGGGAAACGGCCTGTGTTAATAAAAAAAAATTATTTAAGTGAATGGTAATTATGCCAGAAATGTCACTTATTTGGTGATGTACATGAAGATATGAGAAAACAGGCACAAATCAAAGTTTCATTGTGACATTTCACTCAGGGTAAAGGTTTATTAAGTCATGACTTGATAAAGCTCTACACACAGTTGTGTAGTTTTAAAAATAGGTTAGATAAATATATGAGTGGGTGTGAGTTGGACCTGACTAGCTTGTGCTAATAGGTCTGAGGCAATGTTCCTTCCTTCTTAAGTGGATGTGACTAGCTTGGGCCAGTGACTTAGGCCAGTAGGTGACCTGGATCTGCCTCGCATGAGCCAGTAGGCCTGCTGCAGTGCTCCCTCTTTGTTATGCTCTTAAATTAAGTGCTAAACCCAAAAGGGTTATACAGTGCTGCGAGAGAGTGAGGGGCAGGAGTGTGCAGGGGGTAATGTTTAGTAGGGGTAGGGGAAAGTTAAAGAGGTAAAATAAAATCAAAATAGGTGCATTAAGTTAGATTCTGTTAAAAAGTCAGTCTCTGCATCAAAGGTGGGATTTTCAGCAAGAAGGTAGTAAGAGTAAGTGTGTTGGAACAGTGGAGATGTCAGAAGTGAATGTATGTGCCTGCTGATACACAGGACAATCTGTTAAAATATGGAGAATCGTTAAATCAACCTAATAGTTCTTGCAGAGTGGTGCCGGGCATCTGAGAGTGAGACGTATGGTCGATACTTAGATGAGAGAGTGCATTATTATTATAATTATGGGGGGAGCGCTGAACCTGTAGGATTATACAGCGCATGTGGGGAGGTGATAGAAGGTATTCAGGCTCAATTCAGGGAACTGGAGCACAGATCCAATTCCCTAGATCAAGAGCCTCTCACCAGCATCAAGGAACCTCCCTTGAGGGGATGAGAGAGTGCAGTCTCTCAAACATGACAGCAGTGGGGGAGAAGACATTCAGAAACCCAATTGTGGTTTGACAGACATTTGGGTTAACTGGAGAGGTCAGCACCACTGTAGCACAATGAGTCTCATCCTAGGAGAGCCACCTTTGTAATCATGGTATCTCCTGTTCCAAGTAAGTATACTAAGCTTCTATACTCAAAAAAATCATACTTTGTGCCTGTGTCTTGTGAGCATGACATGTGCAATAGTTTAATATCTTTGACATTTCATCATTGAAGATATGTACTAAACTGTAATACATGTCTTACTCAGCTACTTGCTGCTACTAATGTATATCATCAATATAATGACATCTGTCTCTCTTCACTAGTTGATGGTACACTATTGCATCCTCTTTTGTTGCGACTTTTAAGTCTTAATCCCAGGCATCGTGATACTATCAGAATAAAATTCATTAGGTATTTTGTTATATTTTCCATAGTTAACCTAAATTACTGATATTTTTTTTTTTTCAGAAAACAGAACCTTGGGAACACGAGAAGGAAGTAGCCGACCGTGAACGATACATATGGGAAGGGAGTCCTTCGCAAGCAGCACTTCAAGCAGTAATTGATTCTAAAGAGGATTCAACGCCTGAGGAATTTATTGGAGAATATAAACAAGTTGTCACTGACCTGCATAATGAGGGTGAGTATAAAGAATAAAAAGGCACAATACTGCAACTGAAGCAAATTCACAAACACCCACACTTAGGAAAGGAAACAATTTATGATATTTTGGTTCATCCTGAACCATTGTCACACCACAATTGAGTGAGAAAATGCTGAGAAGGTCAGAAGACAGGGCAGAAGGGGAAAGTGGTGGTGGTAGGGTGAATGTATCAGTACATTTTAAAAAATTTAGAAAGAAGACTTAAGATTTATTTTAAATGTCAGGAGCACTGTAACAGGCCTGTTGGCCCATGCTAGGCAGGTCCTCAAATCCAACCCTTCTCACTCATTTGTCCACTTTTTTTTTTTCTTTCATAAATCCATCTGCTGACATGTCCACTCCCAAATATTTCAATAGTCACCTCCTCCATACACCTACCTATCAAAATGATATTCAGTTTTTGATTGCCTATAGTTTGTTACTCTCATCACCTTGCTCTTTCCTATGTTCACTTTTTATTTCCTCTTTTTACATACCATCCCAAATTCTTCCGCCAACCTTTACAACTTTCCTTCAGAATCTCCCAAAAGAATTACGTCATCAAAATGTGATACAAAGTGGGAGTTATCTTTTAATCCCACACCTCTTCCCAACACCCTAGCATTTACTTCTTTTTACAACCCCATCTATACATACCTGTCTAAGGCCTACTTTTACTGGAAAATAGTACACCCCCTGCACGTACCCCAACCTGAGCCTTACTTTGTTTGTATGTTGGTTTACGTGCAGCCAGCAGTAATAGCCTGGTTGATCAGACCCTGATCCACCACAAGGCCTGGTCTCAAACTAGGTCGCTGGGGCATTGACCCATGAAACCCTCTCCAGGTATCTCCTGCCAAGACAGGGATAACCCAAAGAAAACACATTCACTCAATTGCAGTTTTTCAAGAAGTGTGCCGACATCATACAGTAATCAAGTTACCCCTCCAACTGCATAATAAAGATATTAAATTGCCCATCAATTGCAGCATCCTCACTTCACTCTCAGAGTCTAGGCGATACCCTTTCCACTTCCAGTATTCAAGTCCAGCTAACCAGTTTCCCTGAATCCCTTCATGAAAGAACTTTTCTCACATTTCAGCAGTATATCCTTTAAATACCACTTCTCCACTAACTCCTGTCTAACACAAACCTGCAGGATTCTCAAGCCACTAAAACTGAAAGCTTCTCATATCCCTTCCCTGTCTTTACTCTCTAATTGCCTTACCATCTACATAAAAACTTTATGTACTGCTTTTAATTGCCTACTACGTATACATATTCCTCGTCTATCTACCCTTTAAACATTTATTACATTTTTTATATGTATTTAATTTCAACTTGATTGATTTTCTCTGTTTTGGTATACCATAATTTATAGTTCTTAAGCCTTTTTATGTGTTCAACATACTAATACATAGGTGATGACTGATTTACTAGTACGCACAATTTTTTCAAGCCTCCAAATACACCACCAGCCAATATTTCTGAACTTGACTCTACTGTTTGAATCTTCTACTACCTCTTCATGCTTTTGAAAAAGATCAAAGACCAGGCAGGTCCATGCAGTACATTGGGGTAACTCTGCCTAGCTTGCATACATAAACAATGAAACCAGGACCTGTTGTTTCATCACTGGCTTCCCTACCAGCAAACACGTGGAACTGCCAGGAAGATACTTTATCCATTCCAAATTTATTAAAATTTTCATGATACTAGCAGTATTGTCAGTGTGAATGCCTTCCATGTTTCCAGGAGTATTACACCTTGAAAAAATTGCAATATAATATTTCCTTATAAATACATGTTTTACAGTGGTCTGGAAGGCACACACATGTTATGGAGACACACAATTTACATTGTGTGTATAATTCAGGAAATTCCCTTCAAACTTAAATATATAAAACAAATAATTAACCTAGGTTCCATGGGAAGTGGAGGAGAATTCTTCCTCTGCAAGCCATGCGTGTCATAAGAAGTGACTAAAATGCCAGGAGCAAGGGGCTAATAACCCCTTCTTCTGTATAAATTACAGGCTGTTCCCCACCCTGCCTCCATGAGAGACAGGCTGTTATCCTAGGAAAACCCAACAGTCAAACAGTGTGACTTATTTCCATGGTTTGAGGAGTATTACACCTTAAAACTACGTATTGTAATATAGGTAGTCCTTGTACATAGTTTTAGAAGAACAAAGCAGTATAGAAAAAAAATTATTTGCTCTAATTTATACTGTACATTCTATGTGGAGCAATATCAGGCTATGCATTTCCCCCATGGTTGAAGTACTAAAATATCTTGAAACACATCTGGTATCATTAGTGTTCATAATGTTACACATTAAAAATAAACTGAAAATTATTTTGCTGGTGTATTTATGCCACTGTTGCTGATGAGTGATCATTTTTTTCACCAACTTTAACATAAAATGAAATAGTAAGTTTTATTAGATTCCAGTTCTTACTTTTCTTTGATTCATAAAAATGCAATCTTTCAATCTAAGAAAAAAATAATTTTTAACTTTCAGATCTTGCCACCCCAACACGCAGGAATTTTAATTTCTGGGTAGGCCACAATTAAGAAAGGGGGGGGGGGGTTAACATAACATTTTAATGCTTGGTTGTGAAAATATTTATGATCTCACTCGAATCATGCAATGTACTTTAATTGTAAATAATGCTAATCCCTTTAAAAGAAAAAAAATATTGAAACCCTTATTTTGAGCCAGTCTTGTTGTAGAGTGTATCTTAACCCTTTCAGGGTCCAAGGGGGGTCTCCGAAACTCGTTCTCAGGGTCCAAGAATTTAAAAAAAAAAAAAAAAAAATATTTTTTCTTATGAAATGATAGAGAATCTTTTTCCGATCATAACGCCACAAAAATTATGAAATTTGATCGAAAACTCACGGAATTATGCTTTCGCGAATTTAGCGGCAGCCATGACACTTACGCATCGGCGATTTCGCCCACTTTGAGCCCTATTTTCGGCAAATTCCAATGTTTTAGGCAACTAAAATTATAGCTATTTCGCTAGAACTCCATTTCTTCTATCGATTGAGTACAAGAAACCGCCTATTTATCTATTACAACTACCCAAAATAGTGGTCAGAAAATGGCAATTTGGCCAATTTCACACAAATTTCAAACGATGCCAATTTCAAAATAGGGTCCAGAATAAACAAGGCAGACATTCCTGGCACTAAAATAATGTCTTCTCTGTTCATTAGTCACGTTTCCAGGCCCCTCTTACATTACTTTTGCTTTTCATTTTGAATTTTTATTCTCACAAAAAAATAGAAGATTTACTGTTATGTATACAACTGCATCATTGTAAAATGGTACAAATAATATTAGAGCACTTGTGCATGAATATTAGACTCGCCAGTTGATGTGTATTGGATGCATGGTGTGATTTGTTTACTCTTGAACATCGTCAAAAATCGAACATTTTCGCTATTTTGAGCTCAATTTCAAGGTACTACTTGTCTTTGTCAAACCAATCAAAATCATCTCAATTTCTGTAATATATCTTCCAATCTATCAAATGAGACTAAGAAAACGAGAATACATCAATAAATACCATACGAAAATAGACTGCAAAGTCGCTGTTTTAAACCAAAAACACGGTCAGAGTTTTTTTTTCCTCATTATGCAATGTGTGGTGCAGGAATTTTTTTATACTGCGCACACTGACCGCACAGACCCATTCTATCACATCTAGGCCTAACAGCCTGTTTCTGCTTGATTTGAGGGCGCTAGAATTTAGGCGTACTAGTACGTCAATAACCCCAGGGCGTAAGCCGTACTAGTACGTCAATAACCCTGAAAGGGTTAATATTAGAATTGGTTAACAATAAATTGTACCAATACTGAATTTGCACTTGTGGACCTTTTTTGTGTGTTTACATTAGTGTTTTCTAATTTCCTGCTTAAATTTTTTTTTTTTTTGTTAGCGATTAAAGTTATGACAACTAACATGAATTATGTACAATGACTAACTTCTATTTATATTTCAACAGGTGAAGATGAGCCAACTCTCTCAAGATATCGAGATTCAGTTGTGAAGTTGATTGGATTAGCATGAATCCATTAGTTGGAGTTTCTCGGAAAATAAAATTTGTTGTTTTGTAAAAATAAAATTGTAGAGAAACTGTACATTTACATATTCAGTTTAAGTCTCTAGTTAAGCACACTGTATAGTTGCATATCTGAAGGTGCAATTAAATTTGTTCAGTTTTGTAACAATTACAGTATAACTAAAACAATTACATTTGTTTCATTGAATCAGAATGGTTATTATTTTTGTATTACGGTGCATATGTTTGTGTGTGCAGTAGTAGTAGTAGTAGTAACATGGATTAAATTTATCCTAGCTTTAGCTATTTAGGTGCAAAGTTGGCACTCTGGGTGCAATTTTTGCATTGGTAATTTTGAGCCAATTCCAATGCCGAGTTTCCTAGCTATTTTGCTAGTATGCCTTCTGTTCTATTAACCGAGCACAAGAAACTGCCCATTCAGTTATCAGAATTCCCTATAATGTGCACAGAAGTCAGTAATTTGGCCAGTTTTGCACAAAGTTCCAAAACTTGCATTTTAACACCATATCAAATAAACATTGTACTGTATTAATGGTGGTAGAATTACCAACTATGTTAAGTAAAAGGACAAGTGCAACTAATGCGACATTTTATTGTGGCACTTGTGTCCTTTTACTTAAATAAACATTGTAGGTATTCCAGTAACTAAAGCAACCTTTCCTTTGTTCATTAATCGTGTCTCTAGGTCTCTCCTATATAACACTTGCCTCAATTTTGAATCCATCACAAAAAATTGGAAGTTTACTCTACTTTTTGAATAATAAGGTAAAACCAAGAATGATTGGTCATGGCTTAGGCTGTCCCAATAATTGAAAAACCCTTAAAATAGACTGGGGATGCTAGAGGTTGTCCCACCCACAAAATATGCTCCATCGATTTTCCTCAATAAAATTGCTAAAAATCAAAGATTTCCACCACTTGGAGACCTATTTCAGCCTACCTCTGGTCTGAAATCTTCTCTATTTCATTAGTACAATGGAACCCCAGATTTTGTACTTAATCCGTTCCAGAAGGTCGTTCTAAATCCGAAAAGTACGAAAACCGAAGTAATATTTCCCATAAGAAATTATGTAAATACAATTAATCTTAATAGTTAATAGTTATAGTAAGTGTTTATGCACCTGGAGAAGAGAGAAGTGTAGAGGAGAGAGAGAGATTTTGGGAAATGTTGAGTGAGTGTGTGGGGAGTTTTGAACCAAGTGAGAGAGTAATTGTGGTTGGGGATCTTAATGCTAAAGTGGGTAAAAATGTTGTGGATGGAGTAGTAGGTAAATTTGGGGTGCCAGGGGTAAATGTAAATGGGGAACCATTAATTGAGCTATGTGTAGAAAGAGGTTTGGTAATAAGTAATACATATTTTATGAAAAAGAGGATAAATAAATATACAAGGTATGATATAGCACGTAAGGAAAGTAGTTTTTCTTGGATTATGTATTGGTGGATAAAAGGTTGATGAGTAGGCTTCAGGATGTACATGTTTATAGAGGGGCAACGGATATATCAGATCATTATTTGGTTGTAGCTACAGTTAGAGTAAAAGGTAGATGGGACAAAAAGAAAATGGCAACAGCAAGTAAGAGAGAGGTAAAAGTGTATAAACTAAGGGAGGAGGAAGTTAGGGTGAGATATAAGCAAATATTGGCAGAAAGGTGGGCTAGTGCAAGTAGGAGTAGTGGGGGGGTTGAAGAGAGTTGGGATAGTTTTAAAAATGCAGTATTAGAATGTGGGGCAGAAGTTTGTGGCTATAGGAGGGTGGGTGCAGGAGGAAAGAGGAGTGAGTGGTGGAATGAAGAAGTAAAGGGTGTGATAAAAGAGAAAAAGGTAGCTTATGAGAGGTTTTTACAAAACAGAAGTGTTAATAGAAGAGCAGAGTATATGGAGAGTAAAAGAAAGGTGAAGAGAGTGGTGAGAGAGTGCAAAAGAAGAGCGGATGAAAAGATGGGAGAGGCTCTGTCAAGAAATTTTGCTGAAAACAAGATAAAATTTTGGAGTGAGATAAACAAGGTAAGAAAGCCTAGAGAACGAATGGATTTGTCAGTTAAAAACAGAGTAGGGGAGTTAGTAGATGGGGAGCTGGAGGTATTGGGTAGATGGCGGGAATATTTTGAGGAACTTTTAAATGTCGATGAAAAAGGAGGCGGTAATTTCATGTACTGGCCAGGGAGGTACAACATCGTTTAGGAGTGAAGAAGAGCAGGATGTGAGTGTGGGGGAGGTGCGTGAGGCATTACGTAGAATGAAAGGGGTAAAGCAGCTGGAATTGACGGAATCATGACAGAAATGTTAAAAGCAGGGGGGGATATAGTGCTGGAGTGGTTGGTATTTTTGTTTAATAAATGTATGAAAGAGGGAAGGTACCTAGGGATTGGCAGAGAGCATGTATAGTTCCTTTATATAAAGGGAAGAGGGATAAAGAGAGTGTAAAAATTATAGGGGAATAAGTTTACTGAGTATACCAGGTAAAGTGTATGGCAGGGTTATTATTGAAAGAATTAGAGGTAAGACAGAGAGTAGGATTGCAGATGAGCAAGGAGGCTTTAGAGTGGGTAGGGGATGTGTAGATCAAGTGTTTACAGTGAAGCATATATGTGAACAGTATTTAGATAAAGGTAGAGAAGTTTTTATTGCATTTATGGATTTAGAAAAGGCATATGATAGAGTGGATAGGGGAGCAATGTGGCAAATGTTGGAAGTGTATGGAATAGGTAGTAAGTTACTGAAGGCTGTAAAGAGTTTTTATGAGGATAGTGAGGCTCAGGTTAGGGTGTGTAGGAGAGAGGAGATTACTTCCGGTAAAAGTAGGTCTTAGACAGGGATGTGTAATGTCACCATGGTTGTTTAATATATTTATAGATGGGGTTGTAAAAGAAGTAAATGCTAGGGTGTTGGGGAGAGGGGTGGGATTAATTTATGGAGAATTAAATGCAAAATGGGAGTTGACACAGTTACTTTTTGCTGATGATACTGTGCTTATGGGAGATTCTAAAGAAAAGTTGCAAAGGTTAGTGGACGAGTTTGGGAGAGTGTGTAAAGGTAGAAAGTTAAAAGTGAACATAGATAAAGAGTAAGGTGATGAGGGTATCAAACAATTTAAATAAAGAAAAATTGGATATCACATTTGAGAGAGGGATTATGGAAGAAGTAAATGTTTTCAGATATTTGGGAGTTGACGTGTCAGCGGATGGGTTTATGAAGGATGAGGTTAACCATAGAATTGATGAAGGAAAAAAGTTATCCATGGAGGCAAAGGAGGAAATGTACGAAAGTATAGTAGTACCAACACACTTATATGGGTGTGAAGCATGGGTTGCAAATGCTGCAGCGAGGAGGAGGCTGGAGGCAGTGGAGATGTCCTGCCTAAGGGCAATGTGTGGTGTAAATATTATGCAGAAAATTCGAAATGTGGAAATTAGGAGAAGGTGTGGAGTTACTAAAAGTATTTGTCAGAGGGCTGAAAAGGGGTTGTTGAGGTGGTTTGGTCATTTAGAGAGAATGGATCAAAGTAGAATGACTTGGAGAGCGTATAAATCTGTAGGGAAGGAAGGCGGGGTAGGGGTCGTCTAGAAAAGGTTGGAGGAAGGGGTAAAGGAGGTTTTGTGGGCGAGGGGCTTGGACTTCCAGCAAGCATGTTTGAGCGTGTTAGATAGGAGTGAATGGAGACGAATGGTTTTTGGGACATGACGATCTGTTGGAGTGTGAGCAGGGTAACATTTTGTGAAGGGATTCAGGGAAACCAGTTAATTGATTTAGTTGGACTTGAGTCCTGGAAATGGGAAGTACAATGCCTGCACTTTAAAGGAGGGGTCTGGGATAGTGACAGCTGGGAGGGACAATTCTCAGCTGTCGTATCTGAGCTCCTCTGCAAAGACAGTGATTATGTATGAGTGTGGTGAAAGTGTTGAATGATGATGAAAGTATTTTCTTTTTGGGGATTTTCTTTCTTTTTGGGTCACCCTGCCTCGGTGGGAGATGGCCGACTTGTTGAAAAAAAAAAATCTGTTCCAGACACCCAAAAATATTAACAATAAATACATTTTTTAAAGAATAACTATAGTTTTACATACAGAAAACAATAAGAAATAAATATAAAGCAGTAATAAAAATGGATAAATAAACATTTAACATCACTTTTACCTTTATTGAAGACTTGTTGGCATATGGAAAATGGCGAGGAGGAAAGAGTGTTTGGAGACAGGACAAAATACTTTAATATGACACTATCAACTCTATGGATTATTTATCTATCACAATTCATCTAATATGACATAATAAACACTATTAACCCTTTGGGGGTCGACAGGCTTTCTCGGAAACATGTTCTCAAGGTCGAAAAATTTTTTGGGAAAAAAAAAAATAAAATGTTATGAAATGATAGAGAATCTTTTTCCGATCATAATGCCACCAAAATTATGAAATTTGATAGAAAACTAACGGAATTATGCTTTCGCGAACTTAGCGGTATCGATGACATTTACGCGTCGGCGATTTCGCCTACTTTGAGCCCTATTTTCGGCACATTCCAATGTTTCAGTCTACTAAAATTATAGCTATTTCGCTAGAACTCCATTTCTTCTATCGATTGAGTACAAGAAACTGCCTATTTACCAATTTCAACTACCCAAAATAGTGGTCAGAAAATGACAATTTGGCCAATTTCACACAAATTTCAAACGATGCCAATTTCAAAATAGGGTCCAGATATAAACAAGGCAGACACTCCTGGCACTAAAATAACATCTTCTCTGTTCATTAGTCACGTCTAGAGGCACCTCTTACATTACTTTTGCTTTTCATTTTGAATTTTTATTCTCACAAAAAATAGAAGATTTACTGTTATGTATACAACTGCATCATTGTAAAAATGGTATAAATAATATCAGCGCACTTGTGCATGAATATTAGACTCGCCAGTTGATGTGTATTGGATGCATGGTGTGATTTGTTTACTCTTGAACATCGTCAAAAATCGAACATTTTCGCTACTTTGAGCTCAATTTCAAGGTACTTGTCATTGTCAAACCAATCAAAATCATCTCTATTTCTGTAATATATCTTCCATTCTATCAAATGAGACCAAGAAAACGAGAATACATCAATAAATACCATACAAAAATAGACTGCAAAGTCGCTGTTTTAAACGAAAAAAACGGTCAGAGTTTTTTTTCTTCTCATTATGCAGTGTGTGCTGCAGGATTTTTTTTTTATACTGCGCACACTGACCACATAGACCCATTCTTTCATATGTAGGCCTACCAGCCATTTCCCGCTTAATTTGAGGCCGCTAGTATTTTCATGTACTTGTACGGCACCAACCCCTGCTTGTAAAACGTACTAGTACGGCACCGACCCCGAAAGGGTTAATAACATAGAAACACAATATATACAGTGGTACCTCGACTTATGAGCAGCTCCCAACTCGGACCATTATGTAAGTGTATTTCTGTAAGTGCTTTTGTAAGTGTAATTTTGGGGGTCTGAAACAGATTAATCTAATTTACATTATTCCTTATGGGAACAAATTCGGTTGGTATCGGCACTCAAAACAGCCTTCTGAAAAGAATTAAGCTCGTAAGTCGAGATACCACTGTACTCTAGAATGAATAAAATATGTATGTCATTACGTATATGACTAGTGGTGGTGGTGTTGGGTTTATCAGGGCCACTGACAGCATAAGCCGTATAGTGGTGCTGGTGGTGGCAGCAGCGGCCACCACTAGTCACACCACTGGTCACACTGAAACAATGTACGTAATTTATAAATAAGAAATGTTGTATAAAAACATAATAGAGAATATAAAGAAATAAAGTGGTTATTGCATATGTTGTCAATGGCTCCCATATACCTCCAACAACAATGGAGGAGTTAGTTTTGTGTCATCCTTTTTCTATCGCTTAACTTATTTGCTACACTTTATCGCTGGCTGGCGCTGTACCTATAGCCTTTATTGACTCCTGCTGCTTTAGTATCGTACATATTGTAGAATCACTGAAGAAGGCACATTCTCCCCTCTCTCTCTCAGCCCTTTACCAAAGGACTGGCACTAGGAACTTTCTTTGGGCTCATGGTGGCTTATTTTGCAGTCACAATCAATAAACAAGCACAAAAATTGCGAAATGTTTCGGATGAATGCTCACTCAACCAGTGACAAAGCCAGACTGAGGCGGCATCCCAGCAGGTGGATGCGTCTGATACGTGCAATTCCCAGGACAAGGTCTGAAATTCAAAGCAAAATTTCGCGCAAAAAAGTGTCTGAAATCCGAAAAGTCCGAAATCCAGTGCATGTGAAATCCAGGGTTACACTGTATATCTTCCATTCTGTCAATTGATACCAAGAAGTAGCCAATAAAACCATAAAGAAAAACTAAAATAGTGGATTTGAGTTTTCTAAACCAAACAAGATCAAAGGTTTGCTTCCCCCATCATGCACTGCATGGGACAGGATTTGTTTTACTGTGAACATTCACTGCACAGACCCATTCTCTCACGTCTAGGCCAGGAGAGAATGGGTTTCTGCATGTTTAAGGGAGCCGTGCTTAAAACAATCTACATGAGAGGCATCAGTAACGTAGATCTATGTGGGAGACAGTGAAAGGTTTAAGACAATTAGTTTTATCACTGATCTTATTGTCCTGTACTATTGTATATATACAAATTATACCTTAATCTATACCTGACATACTGAAAATAAGTGTAAAATGCATTAATTCACTGTACAATATTATAAAGCTTCTTTTGATAAAAAAAATGCCTCAATAAAATCACACTGATAATGCTCGTGCATACTGTTCCTGAATGTCTAATGCCTTTCTGTTATGTTTGCAGTGAATGACTACACTCTTCTACTAAGTAACAATCTTTTCACTATTCATTTTAGGATACAGCTTAAATGAAATATACAGGTACTGTACTTTCAAAGTATAATATCCAAGCTAATTATGTATTTTTGGTGGGCTTAAATTTTATTACATTGCTCTAAGTATTTCTAGATTACAGTATTGAAGTAATTATTGGGATGTCATATTACTTCATTCAGTTTTCAAACAATATATTATGACTTATTTTAAACAAAACCATATTATATTTTCTTAAGACTGAATATGCATACCTTCACAAAAACTGTCACTGACGACAGTATGGATACTCAGGCTGCTTGATTTGTATCATTAAATATTAATCTTAATATGACTGCATAATTAAACTGATGCCTTTTCTTTAGAAAGGCAGTCAAGTCGTAGCTCACCATTGGTACTGTTAACTAGCGGTGAACACAGTCAAATATACATGCAAGGTGCAAATTTCAACACTTTGTTGAGTCGGATGAGGGTATGCATATATTATGTTGCTACAAAAATTTTATGCATTGTGTAATTTCTGCCTAATAAGCCATTTTGTAGTTTTAAAGCAAAATTATTGAACAGGGAAACTGAGAAACTAAATTTGACCAAAAATGTCTTCTAACCTAGTGTTTCAGCTTAACATTGCTGTAAACACACTACTATTTCCAGACAATATTTTACCTTGCTTTCTCTCTAGTATTTATTTACTTTTTCTTCATAACCAAATAAAACAATATTTTAATTTATGTATGGTGTCAAAGGCATACGAGGTAATGTTATTTCGCAAAGCAAAATACTTTCAAAACATTATATACTCCATTTTAAATTAATGGTGTCAGAGGCACAGTCAAATCATAGGAACAGTTTAACATGTAGGCCTACTCAGTTACTTTTAAGTTGGAAAATGACATTATTTGCTCAAAGATTAAGCATATGGTCTTAATATCAAATATTGTATTAAGTTTTGTAAATCAAATTTCTTTAATCTAGTAGTTTTTAGCTCTTTGCTGTCATATATTATGCTAGCACTATACCTTAAATAACATAGAAAACATGTTATTTATTACATATGAAGTGTGTTAATGAAATTATGTACATTTCTCTGTCATCATCACAACAGCAGATTAGAAAGTCGACCTCTTGTGCAATATCTAACAGATAATAATAAATAAATGATCAGTCACATTGTCAGTCTTATGTATATAGGAAGATTACTATATACACACTAAGGGCAATTTACAACTTTTCATATTTCTTTATACAGGTCACCAACTTGGGATTTTTTTTTTTTCAATTTATAAACATGTTCATATAGAAAAAAAAAAATATTCTCATGATTCACTAATGTTCACACTGTGGTATGGCAGTTATAAAGCTCTTGGCGCCTTTGTTCAGTTTGTAAATACAGATTTGTGTAACTCGGCCTCTGTAAATAAACCTACAGTTCACTTTCTTTACACCCACCTGTGTTTCTACTGACCTTTGACCACATGCTTTGTACAGCAAGACGTAGTTTAATACACTTTTCTCTTGTCAGCATTCTTTTACCTTTTTGTGTCACTTATTTTTCTGTATTCAGATTCTCCTCACCAGAATGAACACGGTTGAGGTAGTATAAATACTAGATTCGCAGTGAAAATTGGTTTGCACAGTGGTGTGTGCAAAGGTTGGACGGAAATTGTAGTCTTTCAATTAAGAATCACAGTCCAGTATTCACCATTGGATGACATAGGTTGTACATTAGTAATGTAGCCATCCTGAAATGTACATTTTTCTGGTAGACACTGAATAATCATACTGCAACACTTAGAAGCCCAACAAAATCAGTCCACGTTATCTTTGTATTACGTATATCAATTTATAGTTGTTTGTGTGTAAATAAGGTATCGTTTAGCAATTCTAGGACACTACTGAATAGTAATTCTTGCTTTTTTTAATGAGGTTGAAAATTACTATCACATAGCATACATTTTTTTTTTTTTAAGGGGTGGACGGGTGAGCAAGTGAAAGCCTTGGTCAGATGACCAAAACCTCCACAGAGCAGAAATTTCACAGTCATTTGTGCTCGCATCAAAGGTTTGCCAGGTGGCATCCCAGCTCCTCTGCTATTACACCACGATGACCTTGTCTAACAATGTTACATTTGCAAGAGTGAAATTCCAGCTTCCAGTTGCTAATCATCGTCATCGTCAACAGACTGCGGAGGACTAGAGGACTCTTGGAAAAATGGTGCTCTTGGACGGCCTCTTCCACGCCCTCTTCTTCTTGAGGGAAATTCGCCACCAACCTGCAAAGTTACAAAATTTCCATTAACTTTCTTCAGCATTCTATGATCATATTACCCTTGTATATGTTATTAGTTAATTGTGGCAGTTTCCAGTATGTTAACAACAGACCTTTAGATGTCCCACCTTTATGCAAGTGAAGTTTTCTTGAATTTTAGCTACCCTCCCCTTCCTTGGATCAAATCTGATTGACTTCAATTTCCCAGACATCTGATGCCCCAATAGGTTTATTGCTTACTCAATATCAACAATAATAATGGCCTTGAAAACTTATAGATATCTGGGAATTTTCTTCCTAGTCTCTACAAACAGAGATGTTTCAGTATTAAAATATGTACTTCCAACTAGTTTTAACTTCTATGTTAATATTGTAATAACATATCAATTTTGGTAAATTCACTCAAATTTCTTTTGAAGGACTATGACTAAACATCTCTCAATCTCAATTCACTATGAATAATTTTAATACTGCCAAATATATTTGCTTTTATTTAATGTCCCTATGTTCTGCAAGTCTAAAGGTTGCATTCAAAATATTATGCCTCAAATATAATATTTGAAAATGCCATAGTACATCTTGGGCAATCAGATTCAACTGTGTATTTTCCTGACAGCTGTCGTATCATGAGCTCCTCTGCAAAGACAGTGATTATGTATGAGTGTGGTGAAAGTGTTGAATGATGATGAAAGTATTTTCTTTTTGGGGATTTTCTTTCTTTTTGGGTCACCCTGCCTCGGTGGGAGACGGCCGACTTGTTGAAAAAAAAAAAAAAAGTTTAGATCAACCTGAATAAGTGAAAGTGAATTATTATTATAATCATAACTAAGTTCTAAACCCACAAGGGGTCATACAACACTGCAAGTGAAAGTGAAAATTACATATATGTGCTACGTATATCCAAGGACTGGACTTATCCTCCTCTTCCTTGGATTGAAAATAATGCCTCCCATTCCCCAGGTGCTTTGACTTCTATGGGTTTGGAGCTTCTAGTCAAAACAATTGTCTTTATGATAAAAGAAAAATTGTGTTCACTATTCACATAAATGTAGGCCTATGGCCCAATAATGTTATTCATATTGTGTAGCTCTGGTTATCTGACAACTGTGTGCAGCTGTTGGGTCATGGAAGCTTACCTGGAGTATACCTTGAGGGTGTTTCGGGGGTCAACGCCTCATGATCAGGCCTCGTGGTGGATCAGGGTCTGATCAACCAGGCTGTTACTGCTGGCAGCACGCAAACCAACATACAAGCCACAGCCCAGATGGTCAGGTACTGACTTGAGGTGCCTGTCCAGCTCCTTGAAGACAGCCGGGGAAATCTATTGGTAATTCCTCTTATGTATGCTGGGAGACAGCTGAACAGTCATGGGCCCCTGACACATTGTGCTGTCTCTTAGCATACTCTGGCACCCCTACTTTTCAGTGGGGGGATGTTGCACTGCCTGCTTAGTCTTTTGCTTTCGTAGGGAGTGATTTTTGTGTGCATATTTGGGACTAGTCCCTCTAGGATTTTCCAAGTGTATATTATCATGTGCCTTTCTTGTCTACATTCCATGGAGTACAAATCAAGGGACTTCAACCATTCCCAGTAATTTAGGCGTTTAATCATACTTATACATGCCGTGAAAGCTATCTCTACATTCTCCAGGTCTGCAATTTTGCCTGCCTTGAAAGGGGCCATTAGTGTACAGCAATATTCTAGCCTGTACACTAACTGCCCCTTTTAAGCTTGGTCACCCTTGTAAAATAAAACTGTCCACATCCACAGACACACACAGTCAACAGACACAAAGAATAAAAAGCACAATACAGAGAGAGAAAGAGAGACAGACACAAGAGGCAGGGCCTGGAGCTGTGAATAGACACCTGCAATAACATATAGGCAATTACACACACACACACACACACTATAGAGAGGCCTACCTGTTCATCAGTATGGAGGGAGGGTTTAGTAAGCACCACCTCACCTCTCACCTTTACCAGTGCCTACTAACCACTACATCTGCTGCTGCTGCTGCAGTTTCTGGTGTTACCTCTGCACTTACTTGCTAAGCCAAGTAAGGACATAGCCCTGAGGGCAAAGCAAAATAAAAACCTAATAAATGTGCACTAAAAAAGGCAGCAGGATCAACTATGTTCCAAACTATGAAGGTGGAACCAAGACGGTAAGTAATGAAGGAAGAGTTGAAAAACAACAATAATAAATATCACACAGTGGGTGCTTGGTAAAAAAAAAGAAAAAGAAAAAAATGAGTGGTTATGCAAATGACTAGTGTGTAAATTATCAATGATAATTATACTTTCTTGTGTGTTTAGCGCTTAGTTATGATTTTTTTTTCAACAAGTCGGCCGTCTCCCACCGAGGCAGGGTGACCCAAAAAGAAAGAAAATCCCCAAAAAGAAAATACTTTCATCATCATTCAACACTTTCACCTCACTCATAAATAATCACTCAGATACTACAGTTTAGAATAGTTCCTCCAAACTGTCACTATCCCAGACCCCTCCTTTAAAGTGCAGGCATTGTACTTCCCATTTCTAGAACTCCAGTCCGGCTAAATCTATAATAACCAGTTTCCCTGAATCCCTTCACTAAATATTACCCTGCTCACGCTCCAACAGCTCGTCAGGTCCCAAAAACCATTTGTCTCCATTCACTCCTATTTAACACGCTCACACATGCTTGCTGGAAGTCCAAGCCCCTCGCCCACAAAACCTCCTTTACCCTTCCCTCCAACCTTTTCGAGGACGACCCCTACCCCTCCTTCCTTCCCCTACAGATTTATACGCTCTCCAAGTCATTCTACTTTGATCCATTCTCTCTAAATGACCAAACCACCTCAACAACCCCTCTTCAGCCCTCTGACTAATGTAATTGCTGTTATTCCGTTGAAAAGCGGTTTAGTGGCAAAGGGGGCAGCGTAGGTTGCAGAGATACGGCCGTGGACTAGATTGGCTTTATTAGACGAAGGAGTGAGTACACAACGGGAAGAGCGTGAGGGGGAAACCAGAAAGCCAGACTGCTGTGGGGTAGGGTGTTGATCCTAGGATGTAGGCCGTGCAAGTGAGGCTGGATTGGCATAGTGTCCCACTGACCTCAGCAGGCCTAGAGAGGGCAGCACCGTAGTGCTGAGAGATATGAATCTAACAGACAGCATAGGCTGTCTACACTAATACTTTTAGTAACTCCACACCTCCTCCTAATTTCTACACTCCAAGTTCTCTGCATAATATTTACACCACACATTGCCCTTAGACAGGACATCTCCACTGCCTCCAGCCGCCTCCTCGCTGCAGCATTTACAACCCATGCTTCACACCCATATACAGTGGACTCTCGCTATTCAAACATAATCCGTTCCAGGAGCTTGTTCTTAACACAAAATGTTTGAAAGTCGATTTAATATTTTCCATAAGAAATAAGGGAAATATGTACAATTAATCCATTCCAGAAACCCAAAAATATTAAAAAATAATATATTTTAATGAAATTAATTATATTTCTACATACACAAAATAATTACATACTACTAAAAGTATTAGTAAATAAATGCATGTATTTTTACTTACCTTTATTGAAGATTGTTGATGGCATAGGGAGGAGTGAGGGAGGGAGGGAGGGGTTAGTTTGGAAGGGAAATCCCCCTCCAAAAGGACTTCAGGTATCAAAGCCCTATCTGGGGTTTCTTCTCTTTTTGGTCTTTTAATCCCACTAGGACCAGCTTGAGAGTCACTGGACACTAACAAAATAACTGTCCACAGTCCTCTGTTTCTGGCGCCTCTTTAACATTTGCTTGAAGTAGGACATTATTTGGTCACTGAACATGCTGCTGCTATGGCTTGTTTGAGCTTGATCAGGGTGATATTTTTCAGCAAATGCCTGGACCCTATTCCACATTGCACAAATCTCCTTAATCTCTGAAGAAGGCAGTGCCTTTTCCTCCTGAGTAATGTAGGTCCTGTTGGGCATTTTCTTCCAAAACAGGCCTGTTTCATCACAATTGAACACTTGTTCAGGTTTCAATTTTTCAGTCTTTATGTAGTCTTGAAACTCGTTTATGATTTTTTCAGCTGTATGTTTGTCTGAACTGGCAGCCTCACCATGCCTTACCACATTATGTATGCCACTACGCTTCTTAAATCTCTCAAACCAGCCTTTGCTGGCTTTAAATTCACTACCACTACAATCAACACTGGTTGCAGGCAACACTGATCGGCATGCAACTTCCTTGCCTTTTCACAAATGATTGACTCCGACACACTATCACCCGCCAACTCTTTATCCTTGAGGTTTAGCGCTTCTTTTTTATTATTATAATAATAATAATATCCTTGATCCACACCAGCAACAACTTCTCAATCTCTTCGATTATTTGTGGTCTATTTTTGGCTAGCATAGTAACACCTTTTGCAACATCAGCTTCCTTGATTTGCTCCTTCTTAAGCAGGATAGAAGATAGTTGACCTGTTTTTGCCATATATCCTGGCAAGCTCAAGACATTCGCACACCGCTCTCGTATTTTTTTTATTATTTCCTTCTTCGTGTCTACGGAGTTTCTCACTTTCTTCATCACAGGGGTACCACTAGGAACTTTCTTGGGACCCATGGTAGCTTATTTCACAGTCGCACTTAATGAACAAACTCCAAACAATTATAATTAAGTGTGAAATGTCTGGATGAGCGTTCATGGTACTGTTCTCTCACGCGGGACTGGCTCTCCACTCCTGCGCGCTGTGGCACCCAAGCGCCCCTGGGCGGACAGGTCACGGACGCACTTGTATTTTTGGGGGTCTGAAACAGACTAATCTAATTTATATTCGTCCTTATGGGAACAAATTCGTTATGTAATGAACAGCCTTCTGGAACGAATTATTGACGAAATCCAGGGTACCACTGTACTTTCATACATTCCCTTCTTTGCCTCCATAGATAAAGTTTTTTGTCTCCACAGATACCTCAACGCACCACTCGCCTTTTTTTCTTCATCACTTCTATGATTAACCTCATCCTTCATAAACCCATCCCAAATATCTGAAAACATTCACTTCTTCCATACTCCCTCTCTCCAATGTGATAGCCATTGATTATAATAATAATAATTACACTTGCTGGAGGCAAAGGTGCCCTCATGCCTTTGGAATTGTGGATAACAGCCTGGTTGATCAGGCCCTGATCCACCACGAGGCCTGGTCACGGACCGGGCCGCGGGGGTGTTAACCCCCGCATAGATACATTAGTATCTATGCTTTCCATAGATACTAATGTACTCTATGCTCAGATAGAGGCCGGATCACCACATGAAGACCCGGGCCAGGATTTTGGGCGAACCTACCTGTACCTGCATTCTCAGGTAGATCTGTTTGTGACTTGATAAAGCCCACCGTGTGGGCGAAATATAGTCAATAAAAGATCGCACTATACTGCATTTGTGTATTTTTCCCATCGTGTCGGTATCTTATACCATTTATCTCCAACTTAAAAGAGTAATGGAATATTTTGACCGTGTGGGTCATGGAGCGCTCACAGCCATATACAACACAATAAAAACACGGTCAATATTATACAATAAAAGAAAAGAACAAAATACGCAACATAAATACCATCATACCAAGTTAAGACAGTCATTCAACATACATATACATACATATATATATATATATATACATATATATATATATATATATATATATATATATATATATATATATATATATATATATATATATATACATATATAAATGACGGTCTGAAAGACCCAAGGCGAGGAGAAAACCGTATCGACCCCTGCAACCACAATTAGGTGAGTACAATTATCCCGCACATGGAATGAAACTTACAAGGTTTCGGTCCGATATGCACCCTTAATTAGTTAACGGACCGAAACATCGTCATAAGATTCAGTCCACTATTTGCGTATTGTTCCAGTCAAGGTATTGTGATTTTTAATTTGTTAAAAATCTGGGTTTACAGCGGCACGCCATAAGCTACACAGACGGGCGGGGGCGGGGACAGGTTTACCTAAGAACAGGTAGCCAGGAGTTCAGGTTCAGTTCACGTAGGTTTGCCAGGACGGGTTCTACCCGGGTCTTCTCCATGTGGTGACCCGGCAGTGGCTCCCGAAGGAGTGTCGGAGTTTGTACATGTACCGTTTATAGCCCTATGGTAGGAGGCGGCCAGGGGCGAGCTGTGCGCCTGATATACACTCGATAGTTTCGTCTCTAAGTGCCAATTCCTGTCGATATTCTCATATTAAAGCACAGCAAGACAGAAAAGTTATTGCCAAAACGAAGTTACGAGCTAACAAATTGCATGTTAAACTCAGTTTTAGTCAAAGTCTTCCTTGGAGGAAGGGCTTTGCGAAAGGTAAGGAGACAGTGTGTGCCCAGGTGTTGAAAGATACCAGATATAAATCATGTGTACTTTGATATATGGATTATCTTAGGTAATTTACACTATGTATGACAATTGTACTTTTGTGTACCTGTGCCTAAATAAACTTAATAGTTCATTACCATTGTAACTTGTTTAGTTATCAAAGCTTTGCGGTCCAGTCCCTGGACCCATTATGTGCCTCTCTAATATTTAGACTGCCGCCCACAGGATGGATATCGGGTGAAAAATAAAGATATTAAACTAAGTCAATCAAAGCCTGACAGGTTTCACAGTAGCGTCTCCGCTTGCTCTTCACCCCAACTCCAAGGTTGAGGGACTGATTACCTCATATTTTGTATATAGTTCTTCTGTCTTCCATTCATGTCCTTGAATTTGTATTGATAAAGCCACTGGATGGCGAAACGTCTACAATAAAGATACCCAGATATTGCACACGTGTCTAATTTTCACCTATTTTACTGATAGGTGAACAAGAACAGCAGTATCTTAAAGAAACACGTCCTAACGGACATCAAGTTTGGAAAGAATGGCCAGTGAGGCAGATAAATACACCTGATTCCATAATCAGATTTAGATAGAACCAAGGCCGCATAAATATGAACTCGCCTACTGGTCCCCTAAGTTAAAATGACAAAAAAATTAAGTAAATTCACTCGGCTAAAACAGGCAGTTTTTAGGAGTGTTACAAGTAATTTCAGTGATATTATTTAATCAAAGTGAAAACCAAGAAATTAAACAACTCGGTGGTCGGTCGTACAGGGACAATAAGAAACTGAAAATGACTAAGTGTATGAGAGAGTTGGATGCTTGAGAACTTTAAAACTAAGTGATATAACCAAGCACGACGTACAGCCATTTACATTCTAAAAAGTGGATATTTGCTGGATGTGCCAACACAAGCAATTGCGAAATAATCCATATATAACGAGGATCAAATTGCCCGCAGGTAGTACCGAGGCTAAACAATAGTTAGCTAACAGTGTTGTGCTAGCAAGACACTCTTGAGGAACTAATAGTCCTTGAACACGGTCAAGTCTAAACGCTATTATTGATCCGGACACTAATGTTGATCTGTATCACACGTTCCATCAATTTGCAAATGAAACTAGTAAGAGGTATGGATGTATAGCGAGAGGAATCACGGTCCAACATTTCTGCAGAATAAACACAATTGAAGAGGGATAATAGTGTGTCTAATGCCAAAGAGTAGACATGGGGAAGCATAACATCACTGGTCCCGGCTGCTGTATGGTGACACTGACAACAACGCTGAGGCAACGTCAAAAGCAGTAAATGAAACATTATAGAGTTCTTTATGGAAGAAGTGAAGTCTGAAGTGTAGATTCCCCCAGAGATTTTTAGACAATAATATCAGGACTGGTGCGGACCATGGGAGACCCAGGCAAAGTGATATCCTTTACGTTTGCAACTTCATCTGGATCCACGACTTCGACACAAGCAATGTTAAGACTGGAGCTGGTCTATTTTCGCACATTTTTTCATACTACACATGTAAGTGATGGTATACCTGGAGGGTGTTCATGGCGCCCCCGTTTTTCATTGGGGGAATGTTACATCGCCTGCCGAGTCTTGCTTTCATAGGGAGTGATCTTGTGTGAATTTGGGACTAGTTCTTCTAGTATTTTCCAAGTGTATATTATCATGTCTCTTTCTCGCCTGCATTCCAAGGAGTACAGGTCCCAGTAATTTAGGCGCTTTATTGTATTTATACATGCAGTGAAAGTTCTCTGCATATTCTCCAGGTTTGCAATTTCGTTTGCTTTGAAAGGGGCCATTAGTATACAACAATATTCAAGAATAGAGAGAACAAACGATTTGAAGAGAATCATGGGCTTGGCATCTCTAGTTTTGAATATTCTTGTTATCCATCCTATTATTTTCCTAGCAGATGTGGTAGATACATAGTTATGATCTTTGAAAGTAAGATTCTCTGACATTATCACTCCCAACGAGCAAATTTGGTTTCTTCCATGACCGTGTCCAGCATGTGCTCCTGCTTGCTGACCACCAGGGTGCACACGAAATGTTTTCTTGAGGTCCGTGGTAAGAACACTAGCAGCCTAAAGAAGAGATGTGACAAATAACTGTCGCAGTCGCAGTAGCAGCCTGGTTGATCAGGCTCTGATCCACCATGAGGCCTGGTCACAGACAGGGCCGCGGGGGCGTTGACCCCCGGAACTCACTCCAGGCACGCTTAAATAGCCACCGAGAGAGGCGATGAAGACTGGGAAGCAAGAATGATGGGAAAATGGTCGATATCGTGAATCTGAAAGACTATTGTGACCAATTGACTTGGTACATAAATCACAATCACGAGGTAAAACTATTCAGAGTAGTTTGCACGTTCTACAATACATATGAGCACGAGGGTTTCCAACAGTGAGCGAGCTGATACGACCGGTAGCGTGCGCACCCACTGGGACGACTGGCGGGTCATGGTAGCAACAGTTACTAGCTCTGGACTTTACCAAACAACACCAACCAGTGATGATCGAACCATACCAATGTCCCACTGGAAACCCCTTCTCCTGTTTGGAAACCCTTGCTTCCCTGTTTGGAAACCCTTGCTTCCCTGTTTGGAAACCCTTGCTTCCCTGTTTGGAAACCCTTGCTTCCCTGTTTGGAAACCCTTGCTTCCCTGTTTGGAAACCCTTGCTTCCCTGTTTGGAAACCCTTGCTTCCCTGTTTGGAAACCCTTGCTTCCCTGTTTGGAAACCCTTGCTTCCCTGTTTGGAAACCCTTGCTTCCCTGTTTAGAAACCCTTGCTTCCCTGTTTGGAAACCCTTGCTTCCCTGTTTGGAAACCCTTGCTTCCCTACCTGGAACCTCTTGCCTGCTACCTGGAAACTCTTGCTCCCCTGCCTGGAAACGTTCCAGTGGTCCGCCACATGCAATCACATTGTTGCTTGCCCTTTTCATACTCGTTTCTGCTTTTGACACTTCGTTTACGGGACCACAGTGGCCCCGTTGGTCGGCCTTGATATTCTACAAGTATTCTGCCCTTTGAGGAAGCTACCTTGAAGCTGGTGAAGAGCATTTGATCACAGGCACTAGAGCTACCCTCCCCTGGATCGAACGCTGTTTACTTCCCATTTCCCAGCCTCTATTATTTCTACAGGTTTAGGGTCTCCTCACGTCTAATAGAAATTTCCTATTGTATATACTGTCAGTGTTGTCTTGAAGGCAGATGTGGCAAGGTGGTTTGGAATCCATTTTCTAAGCCGTGTGATTGACCTTGATAGCGAGTGGGTCAACAAGAATGCCAAGTATAATTTACATAACCACTCAGAGACCATATATACAAACAATTATTGCCTTATTAGTCTTAAGAAAGGCCTAATTTTGCCGGAAATGCTCTGCATACTAAGGGGCTTTCTGCAAACATACCTAAATGTTACCCATCTCTGTATAAACATTGTATCATGCTGACACAGAATCTTTTATAACACGGAGTAAGCCTGTATTTTGAAACACCAGTCGCCCAGTCTTAAACTTAATCAAGATTTAAAAAGCCTAAATCCCGTGGGAACTTTAAAAGGCTTACTGTGGCTTAAGTGTCATTACGTCTACTTTATCTCAATAAACGGCTGTTGCATAGAATCACACGCTTTATATACAGCATGTAAACTGTCTTGAATTAACCGCGGTGTCTACCTTCAGTATATTTTGTCGCCGCCCTCTCAGTCCTGTTCATCTTACACGAGGAGTAAGATGAATGTGCAACAGTTGGTATCTTTATTGAAAGAGGCGAGTGCTCTACAAGAACTGGTGAATTAATTTCCTGATAATTTATATTTTAAGCAGTGATCGGACTGTTTTAAATAGTGGTTTGATTTCTAAGTGGCTATGAGTGACAGATTTATTAAGCTTCTTTTATCTACGGCTTGAAAAACACACCACAGATGGTCGTAGAGTGGAAAATGGGAGGCAATTAGGTCCAAGCCAATAAATGAAATTCCTTATATCAAGAGCACCTGACCACCATCAAGGAACCTCCCTTGACGGGTCCAGCAGTTCTAATTCCCTGAATGAAGAGCCCTTTCATCGGCACCAAGGAACCTCCTTGAAGAGCTAGGAGAGAGGCCCGCACCAGACTAAAAAAATCTCAGCTACAACCACCACCACCAGGTTTTGGGGAATTCGAAGCCACTCTTCCAGACCATTAGAAAAATAATATTCATCCTATCCCTTTTTAACCAGGGTTGGTAGACACTGGTAAATAAATAAATAAAAAGCCCTCACTGCCTTAAACTCCAAAGCTGTGAAAATCTTACCTGAAAGCCCATGTAGAACTGGATGTCGCCCTTAAAGTTTTCGGGCGTGAATGAGAAGAACGGGTTCGGTCCGTAGCCGAACTTGAGGCGACAGACTTCATTGAAGTCTCTCCGGTACCCGCTAGGACACGGCTCCGTCGGCACCGCTGTCAGAGAACAACACAGTATAAAGATAAAGTAATGAAGCAGCTCTGATCAGAACGTTACCTTGTCCCAATAAAAGCTAATTCTGTAACTTGTGTGCCTTCCTACTGGTCCACACTGTGACATCTCATGCAGACTATTCCCACACCATAATAATAATAATAAATAATAATAATAATAATTTCTACAAGTACATTATACAATTTATGCAGACCATAGCTGACATCAATGACATACTATATAGAAAGCTCCCTTTTTATGCATAGCATTTCGGGCAATTTAGGTTAATCTTGTCCCCAGGATGCGACCCCCGCCAGTCGATTAACACCCAATGGTGCACACTTGTCTAATTCTTCATCTTGTCTGTATTGTATACCAGTAACAGGCTGGCAGATTAGGGTCATATCAGCCAGTCTATTACTGCTGGCCGCACGTAGACTGACGTACGAACCGCAACCCAGCTGGTTAGGTACTGACTTAGGTGTCTGTCCAGTTCCCTCTTGAAGACAGCCAGGGGTCTATTGGTAATTCCCCTTATGTATGCTGGAAGGCAGAACAGTCTTGGGCCCCTGATACTCTTTGTGTTGTCTCTTAGTGTACTCATAGTACACGTCAGGAAATTAGAGAAAGTGCAAAGGTTTGCAACTTTGCAACAAGACTAGTCCTGGTGCTGAGGGGTATGTCCTACGAGGGACATACCCCTGGAGGGCAGGAGAGATAGGGCATGATAACGACATAACATATTGAGAGGAACTGACAAGGTGGATAGAAACAGGATGTTCCAGAGATGGGTCACAGCAACAAGGGGTCACAGCAACAAGGGGTCACAGCAACAAGGGGTCACAGAAACAAGGGGTCACAGCAACAAGGGGTCACAGCAACAAGGGGTCACAGCAACAAGGGGTCACAGCAACAAGGGGTCACAGTCTGAAGTCGAAAACTCGTCTGAGTCACAGGAATGTTAGAAGTATTTCTTCAGTCACAGAATTGTCAGGAAGTGGAACAATCTGGAGAGTGATGTAGTGGAGGCAAGATCCATACATAGCTTTAAGAGGTATGATAAAACTGATGGAACAGGGAGAGAGTGAGCCTAGTAGGACCAGGAGCCATGATCCGACCCCTGCAGCCACAAATAGGCGAGTATAAATAGGGGAGTACACACACACTCACACACACACGCACATACGTAATCACGTTTGATCCTAGAAGCGAGGGGAAAAACAGCTCCAACTTCTTGGATCAAGAGTCCTTCGGATAGCCTCGATTCGACAGCCTTTTATCCTAACTAAACTAAGAATGATTTTTTTTTTTACAAAACTTCAAATATTTCATCAGTAAAAAAATGAATTTTTTGTCTTGACGAGGCGAGTATTTTTTTTAAGAACAGCCTACCAATGGTTTTATGCACAAGATATTTGACAGTTTTTTTTTTTTGAGGACATGCTAAAAGCACACACACATTATCTCTCAGTCCACAGCAGGATTCGAACCTGCACACTATCAAACTACACAGTACCTTCACCACCCAGCCAGATCCCAGCTGCTGTGGACGGAGTTAATGTTTCTGGTTATTTCGGCGTCTGTGAACTGTTAAGCATTATATGACGTATATTTACGTTAAGACAGTGAAAAAATGTAACTTTTTCTCGCCCTCCATTGGCGTGAGAGTTACGTTGATGCATGTAATGTTCATTCACGAACTAATATAACTCAGCGTAGTAATAATGATGACATTTACGGCGTACTTTGACCAAGAAAATGCCACAGTGCTCACAGCCATTAAAATTTATATATACATACACACTAAAAAGAAGATAGCATTAGCAAAGAATATAAACAACGAGCACCAACACGCCGCAGGCTTCACCAGCACTCACTGTTTTGCTATTGTGGTCTTAGTGCTAAAATATTTCAAGAAAACGACTGCCTTTATAAAGACCGTTTTCGTTATTGACTTATCAATGATAATTTGCTGCCGTGTTCTTGCACGCAGTGCTCAAGGTCTCAGGAAAACAATGTTACCTCAGAGGTTCTTTTGTTTTCTTGATTCTTAGTTCTACTTGCTGGTTAATTCAAGGTCTCAGTAAAACAATGTTACCTCAGAGGTTCTTTTGTTTTCTTGATTCTTAGTTCTACTTGCTGGTTAATTCCACATCACGGTGCGTAGACTTACTGATAATGGCTGCATTTAGGCCTGGATCAGGGCCGTCAAATTCAGTCCCCCTGGGAGCCGGTAGTCCTGACTGCACGGGGGCGGAGGGTGCCACGGGGATGGAGGCAGCGTGCCACAGGGTGATGGGTGGCAGGGAGCCGAAACTCATGATATCTGGTCCCAGTAGCGGTGCCCCATGGGCCTCCACCTGTCTCCAGTGCCACAGCGCCGCCACCATCGTCCACACGTACAACACTGCAGGGAGAAACAACTCTGTAATAATAATATTTCTACAAGTACAATGTGTATAGGCCTAGCTGACATCAATGACATCATACTGTATAGAAAGCCCCTTGTTATGCACTGCATTTCTAGTAAATTAGGTGAATTTTGTCCCCAGAATGCGACCCACATCAGTCGGCTTACACCCAAGTACCTATTTTACTGCTAGGTGAATAGGAACAGCAGATGTCTTAAGGAAACACGTCTTAATGTTTCCACTCGTACCGGGGATCGAACCACGGACCTGAGTGCGCTACCAACCGAGCAACGGAACACCTTAACACTGTTACAACACCAACACTGTTACAACACCAACACTGTTACAACACCAACACTGTTACAACACCAACACTCATGTTGCTAGTTGATCGTAATTTCCGGGAGGCCAGGCCATGGACTGGGCCGCGGGGGGCGTTGACCCTCGGAACACCCTCCAGGTATACTCCAGGTTCCGTGGTTAGTTACTAGATGCTAGTAAAGAATCCTATTTGCCACGAAATCTCATCTACGCCTTCTTTCCTCTGACTGAAGATGAATCCCTCCTATTTCCCAGGTGCTGCATGACACTTACCCTCGTAAATGAAGTGTATTTACAAAAACTTTCACTTGTTACAAATAAATACGTTTTGACGCTGGTGAAGGATCGTGAGAATGTTTCACTGTACGATCACCTGAAAAAAGGCAAATGCAGGTATAACGTGATCCTTTATTGACGACGTTTCGCCCACACAGTGGGCTTTTATCAAGTCACAAACAGATCAAATCTGTTTGTAACTTGACAGAGGCCACTGTGTGGGCGACAGTAGTCAATAAAGGATCACATTATACTGCATTTGTATATCGTGTCGGTATGTTATACCATTTATCTGCATGGTCAGTCTTTATTATCGTATATACAAAAGTAAATTCCCTCTTATGCTTCTCTCCGGGGTCAATACGTCTTCGATATTGCAGTTTCGGCCGTAATGAGATGAATACTTCTAAGATGAAACATTCTGATGGAAAACAATTAGAAAAACACACCATAATCTCGGCAATTTTTCAAGGCGGCGGCTCCTGAGCTGCTGATTACATCCACCAAAAAAAAATCGTTATAGGGAGGTGAGGTTAAAACTGGGGGAGGAGGAGACTGTATGCATAGTGGCATACGCACCAGATATAACGAACTACAACAAAATGGTAACTGGAATGAAGGCTGGACCTGCAGGCCGCCACCAGACCTCCAAACACAAGAAACCGAAATATGTTAAATTAGACACATATGCAACACTTGGGTATCTTTATTGAGGAAACGTTTCGCCACACAGTGGCTTCATCAGTCCAATACAAAGAATAAAGTAGTAATTAAAGGAGGAGTTTGAGGTAATCAGTCCCTCGGCCTGGAGTCGATGTGTTCAGTCCATCAATCTTGAAGTAAATACAACATAAGGCAAATAGAAGTTGCTTATATACTGTAGACAGGTGAGATGAAGCAGGAGGAGGCGGGGTCATAGTGGTATCATCCACTAGTCGAAGTAAGTCCTTGTCCAAAGGTTTGGACAAATGTTGAAGAATCCCTGTGTGGCGAAACGTTTCCTCAATAAAGATACCCAAGTGTTGCATATGTGTCTAATTTAACAACTTGTCGGTTCTCTGAACCATTCATCTACATCCTGTCTGACACAGCAACTTCTTGGGATCTTGATACAAAGGGATTCTTCAACATTTGTCCAAACCTTTGGACAAGGACTTACTTCGACTAGTGGATGATACCACTATGACCCCGCCTCCTCCTGCTTCATCTCACCTGTCTACAGTATATAAGCAACTTCTATTTGCCTTATGTTGGAACCACCGCCTGCGCCTCGGCTACCCTACTGCAAAGCACCTCATCGAACGCATGAGTGAGGAGCTTTGCCGCCACTGCGACCGGATGGTTCCAAAGCCTCTAGTTCACTATATGCTTGACTGTCCTGCGACGACGGCCATCCGCCGCAGGCACTTCCCGATGGCACCTGGGGATCTGACCCGCGAGGACAAAGCAGCCCGGCTGGTTTACCTGGCCACCCATGATTTGGAGACACTACTCCCAGTCCTAGCCACCCACCCGCCCCCTCGATGACGACGCCGGAGAACCCCGACGACCACCAAGACTACCCACTACAGCTATTCTTTCTCTCACTTCTTTCTTATCCCCCATCCTTCTTCTTCCTATGTAGGTAGAACCACAGCCTGAAGTACCAAGATCTGCTGATGAAGATGCGACGTCAGAAGACACTCCCCATCATGGGGAGCCACAGCAAGAAAGAAAGAAGATGACACCCTCTACCCAGGGGGCCAATGCCGGGTCACCATTTGGAGAAGACCCGGGCCGGATGTACCGGCGAACATACAACAACAACAACCTTATGTTGTATTTACTTCAAGATTGATGGACTGAACACATCGACTCCAGGCCGAGGGACTGATTACCTCAAACTCCTCCTTTAATTACTACTTTATTCTTTGTATTGGACTGATGAAGCCACTATGTGGCGAAACGTTTCCTCAATAAAGATACCCAAGTGTTGCATATGTGTCTAATTTAACAACTTGTCGGTTCTCTGAACCATTCATCTACAAACCGAAATATGTTTATCAGTGATAAAACTGATCACATTCCATCAGTGATTCGATTTAGACAACCTCGTTACCTCTCGTCAGTTCTGAACCTTCACGTTTCTGTGATGCCAATGCAGCTAACGCGGGTGTGTCGTGTTAACGAGGTGTCCTCGTTGTTAAGGTTATGACTGCCTTTCAACTCTTACACTGGAGTACTTACTGGCAGCCCATGATTCAACTTACTGAGGTTGGTAATGGAATTTGAAACATTGGTAAACATGTGGGAGACAACAGCCTTCTTTGTGTCACTGTCTTACAAGAGACACTGTCACAACCACGCCAGCTGTTACAACCACGCCAGCTGTCACAACCACGCCAGCTGTCACAACCACGCCAGCTGTCACAACCACGCCAGCTGTCACAACCACGCCAGCTGTCACAACCACGCCAGCTGTCACAACCACGCCAGCTGTCACAACCACGCCAGCTGTCACAACCACGCCAGCTGTCACAACCACGCCAGCTGTCGCAACCACGCCAGCTGTCGCAACCACGCCAGCTGTCACAACCACGCCAGCTGTCACAACCACGCTAGCTGTCGCAACCACGCCAGCTGTCACAACCACGCCAGCTGTCACAACCACGCCAGCTGTCACAACCACGCCAGCTGTCACAACCACGCCAGCTGTCGCAACCACGCCAGCTGTCGCAACCACGCCAGCTGTCACAACCACGCCAGCTGTCACAACCACGCCAGCTGTCACAACCACGCCAGCTGTCGCAACCACGCCAGCTGTCACAACCACACCAGCTGTCGCAACCACGCCAGCTGTCGCAGTCACAACCACATGACCTTACCATCATGTCACCCAAGATGACCTCTCGACCATAAACACTAACTCACTCATGTCTCTCTAAACATATAAAAACTAAATCTAATTAAACAATACCTCGAAGAAAAGTCATTTTATTTCAATACACAAAATTGCTAGAAAAATAAAAAGAAATCAGAGTTACTCGGCTCTTATGATGGAATGTAAACACGGTGACCTGAAGAGTAGTCGAATGTAAACACGGTGACCTGAAGAGTAGTCGAATGTAAACACGGTGACCTGAAGAGTAGTCGAATGTAAACACGGTGACCTGAAGAGTAGTCGAATGTAAACACGGTGACCTGAAGAGTAGTCGAATGTAAACACGGTGACCTGAAGAGCAGTCGAATGTAAACACGGTGACCTGAAGAGTAGTCGAATGTAAACACGGTGACCTGAAGAGTAGTCGAATGTAAACACGGTGACCTGAAGAAGAGTCGAATGTAAACACGGTGACCTGAAGAGTCGAACACTGTGCTGTTGAAAATCTCAGTATCACCAAGAATCAAGGACTTGCCTGATGTGTCATCCCTTCCTGGGATCAAATCCCCTCCCACATCCCTCTCAAGGTGCTGTTTAGGGCCCCCTACGGTTTTAGAGCTAAGGAATGCCGTCTCAAGCGGCTAGAACAATTCAAAACCCACAATACCATGGTTAGAACAATTCACAAATAACCCACCTTCCCCTACAGTACACCAGTACTGCCCACCTTCCCCTACAGTACACCAGTACTGCCCACCTTCCCCTACAGTACACCAGTACTGCCCACCTTCCCCCTCCTCCAGTACACCAGTACTGCCCACCTTCCCCCTCCTCCAGTACAGCCCACCTTCCCCTCCTCCAGTACCGCCCATCTTCCTTTTCTCCAGTACACCAATACTGCCCACCTTCTCCAGTGTACTGACAAATTGGTTTCAAGGTAATGTCTGGTCATTCAGGCCTCTCACAGATTGGGCCGCGGGGGCGTTGACCCCCGAAAACCTTTCCAGGTATACCAAAGGTAAACAAACATGTTTTAGGATGGTGCGCCCCTCACAGGATGTATATACCTTGAGGGGTCTCATATGCGGATAGTTCTAATTTACTGGATCAAGAGCCCCGTCACCAGCATCAAGGGACCCGCAATGTAGGGACCTGGAGAAGTAAATCATAAAAACTAGCCACGATGTGTGAGAACCAGGAGACTGGTGTAGACAGGGAACGTTGAATTGTGAACTTGCGACCCTTATGGTGCCAGGCTGGTGGCATATCACCACTCAAGCTTGCTATCTGGGTGGCAGACTTACTCCCATGTCACCACTCAAGCTTGCTATCTGGGTGCCAGACTTACTCCCATGTCACCACTCAAGCTTGCTATCTGGGTGCCAGACTTACTCCCATGTCACCACTCAAGCTTGCTATCTGGGTGGCAGACTTACTCCCATGTCACCACTCAAGCTTGCTATCTGGGTGGCAGACTTACTCCCATGTCACCACTCAAGCTTGCTATCTGGGTGCCAGACTTACTCCCATGTCACCACTCAAGCTTGCTATCTGGGTGGCAGACTTACTCCCATGTCACCACTCAAGCTTGCTATCTGGGTGCCAGACTTAGTGCCATGTCACCACTCAAGCTTGTTGTTTTTTCTAGGAAAAACAAGAGTGGAATTACAGTTACCTGGGTCAGTGAACCCAGGAGAACTAGTCACTTTTTACCCCCTGTTATATACCTTAATTTTCCGCTAAACAATTTAATTCTTCGTCATTGTGACTGTTTATGTATCCAACTGTTTTTGTTGGCATCAAGAACCACGTCCATTGATTAACATGTTAAATATCACAGGTGAGGAGGTAACCAACAGTTAACCCAGAGAAAAACACATCAGCACTTCCTGGTGCAGCGAGAGGTGAAGGTTATCTTAAGAGACCTCGCTGAGTTAGGTTACGAGAGTAGGTCAGCAGGAGGTCAACAGTGTTGATGCTCTAGTTACTCACCTGAGGTGGTGCCTACCTAATGCTAGGGATGGCTGACTTTACCAACTACACTGTTGTTGCACCTATGGGGTGATTTGCGTGTGAGAAGGATGGAAGACTTCCATAACAGTTTTACAAGGAGTAACAACTTGAGTGAACGAACGAGAATATCAAGAGATGTTTACAATACGCTTACAGGAGGTTCCCAAGAAACACTTCAATGTTCATTACACCTCACCATGTCATCATCACGAAGTCATTACACTTCATGTCATCATCACACTGAGATTTACCATCTTTCACTGTACACCATCAACCACTAGACTTTACATGTACGCCTTCACTGTACACACCGCATCACTCACGATACGGCACTGTAGTTACGGTATCTTGGTCATAGTATCAGTTGTGCCACAGCCTCGAGCACTGTTATCACTGTTCACTAACACCAGACTGGGTAAACCAGACACTGTAAAGCCAAATTTACTAAACTCCCTAAAACAGGGAAGAGTTGTATAGAGAGCGTCCGAGGCAGTGGACATGAGGGTCATCTCTTGTGCGATTTCAAGCCTATCGACTACGCATGGGTCAAGAATACTATAATCCCTCCTGAAAGGTTTAAATTACCCTCTCACTGTGTATACACCGAGAGGCATACACCTCTCAGTGTACTCGTATAGAAGTATGGTCTTGGACTGACCCAACTGCTGCCTCACTCACTGCCTCTCTCACACTGACTCTAGGCAGCTAATAATAAGATATTACAAGAACCACAATGGAAATAAGTCACTGTGTCTGACTTTTCTGGGTTATCCTAGGTAATCCACACATGCTGCTATGTATGATAATTCAGGTAACAGTATTTATGTATACCTGTACCTAAATAAATTTACTTGCACAAACCCGTGTTGTGGAAACTAAACCCAACTTGTCGAGAGAAAAAACTGAGTGGTTGGTTTAGTAGGTTTAAAACCTATCGACTACAAGAAGGTCACAGGATATATACACTGAGAGGTACATATATGTCAGTGTATATACACTGAGAATTTACTTTAATAACTATTTTAGGTACTAAAGTAGTCTTGACTGGTGATGAACAGGTGACATGCAGCCTTAATGACTCTTTGAGTCAACGAGGGTCATTAAGGCTGCAGGTCACCTGTACACCACCAGTCAAGAACACTCTGGTGTGCTAGTCCCTATAATATGGGTTATAGTATACTCTCAGTCTCTAATAATAACAACAACGACAATAATAATAATAATTCCATTGCATTTAGCTATCATTACAAGTTTTTGTGAATGTTATGATAATGGTATTTTTACCTGTTAGATAAGACACGTTATGTTTCGCCCTGGATGACTCCTTGTTTGTTAACACTGAAAAACTGGGCGAAAAAACGGTGTGAGGCCTTGTGGTATGTGGCATCGGGCGGTACCTGTCATACAAGGGGGGTGGGGTATCGTTAAAGGTGTGTAGTACCGAATAGTTAATAAGACAGCTGTGCAAGACCTGGGTATCGTTATTGTGGCGATGTTTCGCCCGCTAAAGGATCTTTTAGTGAACTGAGTGCGGGGACTACATATTGGAGGTATTGGGATATGTGGTCAGTCCCCCAGTCTTGATGGAGGGTGGTCAGTCCCCCAGTCTTGATGGAAGGTGGTCAGTCCCACAGTCTTGATGGAAGATGATCAGTCCCCCAGTCTTGATGGAAGGTGGTCAGTCCCTCAGTCTTGATGGAAGGTGGTCAGTCCCTCAGTCTTCATGGAAGGTGGTCAGTTCCTCAGTCTTGATGGAAGGTGTTCAGTCCCTCAGTCTTGATGGAGGGTGGTCAGTCCCTCAGTCTTGATGGAGGGTGGTCAGTCCCTCAGTCTTGATGGAAGGTGGTCAGTCCCTCAGTCTTGATGGAGGGTGGTCAGTCCCTCAGTCTTGATGGTAGGTGGTCAGTCCCTCAGTCTTGATGGAAGATGGTCAGTCCCTCAGTCTTGATGGAAGATGGTCAGTCCCCCAGTCTTGATGGAAGGTGGTCAGTCCCTCAGTCTTGATGGAAGGTGGTCAGTACCTCAGTCTTGATGGCAGGTGGTCAGTCCCTCAGTCTTGATGGAAGGTGGTCAGTACCTCAGTCTTGATGGAAGGTGGTCAGTCCCTCAGTCTTGATGGAAGATGGTCAGTCCCCCAGTCTTGATGGAAGGTGGTCAGTACCTCAGTCCTGATGGAAGGTGGTCAGTCCCTCAGTCTTGATGGAAGGTGGTCAGTCCCTCAGTCTTGATGGAAGGTGGTCAGTCCCCCAGTCTTGATGGAAGGTGGTCAGTCCCTCAGTCTTGATGGAAGGTGGTCAGTCCCTCAGTCTTGATGGAAGGTGGTCAGTTCCCCAGTCTTGATGGAGGGTGGTCAGTCCCTCAGTCTTGATGGAGGGTGGTCAGTCCCTCAGTCTTGATGGAAGATGGTCAGTCCCCCAGCCTTGATGGAGGGTGGTCAGTCCCTCAGTCTTGATGGAAGGTGGTCAGTCCCCCAGTCTTGATGGAGGTTGGTCAGTCCCTCAGTCTTGATGGAGGGTGGTCAGTCCCTCAGTCTTGATGGAGGGTGGTCAGTCCCTCAGTCTTGATGGAAGATGGTCAGTCCCTCAGTCTTGATGGAGGGTGGTCAGTCCCTCAGTCTTGATGGAGGGTGGTCAGTCCCTCAGTCTTGATGGAAGGGGGTCAGTCCCTCAGTCTTGATGGAGGGTGGTCAGTACCCCAGTCTTGATGGAGGGTGGTCAGTCCCTAAGTTTTGATGGAGGGTGGTCAGTACCCCAGTCTTGATGGAGGGTGGTCAGTCCCCCAGTCTTGATGGAAGGTGGTCAGTCCCTCAGTCTTGATGGAGGGTGGTCAGTACCCCAGTCTTGATGGAGGGTGGTCAGTACCTCAGTCTTGATAGAAGGTGGTCAGTCCCTCAGTCTTGATGGAGGGTGGTCAGTCCCTCAGTCTTGATGGAGGGTGGTCAGTCCCTCAGTCTTGATGGAGGGTGGTCAGTACCCCAGTCTTGATGGAGGGTGGTCAGTCCCTCAGTCTTGATGGAGGGTGGTCAGTCCCTCAGTCTTGATGGAGGGTGGTCAGTACCCCAGTCTTGATGGAGGGTGGTCAGTCCCTCAGTCTTGATGGAGGGTGGTCAGTCCCTCAGTCTTGATGGAGGGTGGTCAGTCCCTCAGTCTTGATGGAGGGTGGTCAGTCCCTCAGTCTTGATGGAGGGTGGTCAGTCCTCAGTCTTGATGGAGGGTGGTCAGTACCCCAGTCTTGATGAAGGGTGGTCAGTCCCTCAGTCTTGATGGAGGGTGGTCAGTCCCTCAGTCTTGATGGAGGGTGGTCAGTACCCCAGTCTTGATGGAGGGTGGTCAGTCCCTCAGTCTTGATGGAGGGTGGTCAGTCCCTCAGTCTTGATGGAGGGTGGTCAGTCCCTCAGTCTTGATGGAGGGTGGTCAGTCCCTCAGTCTTGATGGAGGGTGGTCAGTCACTCAGTCTTGATGGAGGGTGGTCAGTACCCCAGTCTTGATGGAGGGTGGTCAGTCCCTCAGTCTTGATGGAGGGTGGTCAGTCCCTCAGTCTTGATGGAGGGTGGTCAGTACCCCAGTCTTGATGGAGGGTGGTCAGTCCCTCAGTCTTGATGGAGGGTGGTCAGTCCTCAGTCTTGATGGAGGGTGGTCAGTCCTCAGTCTTGATGGAGGGTGGTCAGTCCCTCAGTCTTGATGGAGGGTGGTCAGTCCCTCAGTCTTGATGGAGGGTGGTCAGTCCCTCAGTCTTGATGGAAGATGGTCAGTCCCTCAGTCTTGATGGAGGGTGGTCAGTCCCTCAGTCTTGATGGAGGGTGGTCAGTCCCTCAGTCTTGATGGAGGGTGGTCAGTCCCTCAGTCTTGATGGAAGATGGTCAGTCCCTCAGTCTTGATGGAGGGTGGTCAGTCCCTCAGTCTTGATGGAGGGTGGTCAGTCCCTCAGTCTTGATGGAAGATGGTCAGTCCCCCAGTCTTGATGGAAGATGGTCAGTCCCTCAGTCTTGATGGAAGATGGTCAGTCCCCCAGTCTTGATGGAAGATGGTCAGTCCCCAGTCTTGATGGAAGATGGTCAGTCCTCAGTCTTGATGGAAGATGGTCAGTCCCCAGTCTTGATGGAAGATGGTCAGTCCTCAGTCTTGATGGAAGATGGTCAGCCCCCCAGTCTTGATGGAAGATGGTCAGTCCCCAGTCTTGATGGAAGATGGTCAGTCCTTCAGTCTTGATGGAAGATGGTCAGTCCCTCAGTCTTGATGGAAGATGGTCAGTCCCTCAGTCTTGATGGAAGATGGTCAGTCCCTCAGTCTTGATGGAAGATGGTCAGTCCCTCAGTCTTGATGGAAGATGGTCAGTCCCCCAGTCTTGATGGAAGATGGTCAGTCCCTCAGTCTTGATGGAAGATGGTCAGTCCCTCAGTCTTGATGGAAGATGGTCAGTCCCCAGTCTTGATGGAAGATGGTCAGTCCCTCAGTCTTGATGGAAGATGGTCAGTCCCCCAGACTTGATGGAAGATGGTCAGTCCCTCAGTCTTGATGGAAGATGGTCAGTCCCCCAGTCTTGATGGAAGATGGTCAGTCCCCCAGTCTTGATGGAAGATGGTCAGTCCCTCAGTCTTGATGGAAGATGGTCAGTCCCTCAGTCTTGATGGAAGATGGTCAGTCCCTCAGTCTTGATGGAAGATGGTCAGTCCCCCAGTCTTGAGGGAAGATGGTCAGTCCCTCAGTCTTGATGGAAGATGGTCAGTACCTCAGTCTTGATGGAAGATGGTCAGTCCCTCAGTCTTGATGGAAGATGGTCAGTACCCCAGTCTTGATGGAGGGTGGTCAGTCCCTCAGTCTTGATGGAGGGTGGTCAGTCCCTCAGTCTTGATGGAAGATGGTCAGTCCCCCAGTCTTGATGGAAGGTGGTCAGTCCCCCAGTCTTGATGGAAGATGGTCAGTCCCTCAGTCTTGATGGAAGGTGTTCAGTCCCTCAGTCTTGATGGAAGATGGTCAGTCCCTCAGTCTTGATGGAAGATGGTCAGTCCCCCAGTCTTGATGGAAGATTATCAGTCCCTCAGTCTTGATGGAAGGTGTTCAGTCCCTCAGTCTTGATGGAAGATGGTCAGTCACTCAGTCTTGATGGAAGATGGTCAGTCCCCCAGTCTTGATTTAAGATGGTCAGTCCCTCAGTCTTGATGGAAGATTATCAGTCCCTCAGTCTTGATGGAAGGTGTTCAGTCCCTCAGTCTTGATGGAAGATGGTCAGTCCCCCAGTCTTGATGGAAGATAGTCAGTCCCTCAGTCTTGATGGAAGATGGTCAGTCCCTCAGTCTTGATGGAGGGTGGTCAGTCCCTCAGTCTTGATGGAGGGTGGTCAGTCCCTCAGTCTTGATGGAGGGTGGTCAGTCCCTCAGTCTTGATGGAGGGTGGTCAGTCCCTCAGTCTTGATGGAGGGTGGTCAGTCCCTCAGTCTTGATGGAGGGTGGTCATTCCCCCAGTCTTGATGGAGGGTAGTCAGTCCCTCAGTCTTGATGGAAGATGGTCAGTCCCTCAGTCTTGATGAAGGGTGGTCAGTTCCTCAGTCTTGATAGAAGGTGGTCAGTCCCTCAGTCTTGATGGAAGGTGATCAGTCCCTCAGTCTTGATGGAAGATGGTCAGTCCTTCAGTCTTGATGGAAGATGATCAGTCCCCTCAGCCTTGAAGGAAGGAAGGTGTTCAGCCCCTCAGCCTTGAAGGAAGGAAGGTGTTCAGTCCCTCAGCCTTGAAGGAAGGAAGGTGTTCAGTCCCTCAGCCTTGAAGGAAGGAAGGTGTTCAGTCCCTCAGCCTTGAAGGAAGGAAGGTGTTCAGCCCCTCAACCTTGAAGGAAGGAAGGTGTTCAGTCCCCTTCAAGGAAGGAAGGTGTTCAGCCCCTCAGCCTTGAAGGAAGGAAGGAAGGTGTTCGGTGCCTCAGTCTTGAAGGAAGGAAGGAAGGTGTTCGGTGCCTCAGTCTTGAAGGAAGGAAGGAAGGTGTTCGGTGCCTCAGTCTTGAAGGAAGGAAGGAAGGTGTTCAGTCCCTCAGCCTTGAAGGAAGGAAGGTGTTCAGCCCCTCAGCCTTGAAGGAAGGAAGGAAGGTGTTCGGTGCCTCAGTCTTGAAGGAAGGAAGGAAGGTGTTCGGTGCCTCAGTCTTGAAGGAAGGAAGGAAGGTGTTCGGTGCCTCAGTCTTGAAGGAAGGAAGGAAGGTGTTCGGTGCCTCAGTCTTGAAGGAAGGAAGGAAGGTGTTCGGTGCTTCAGTCTTGAAGGAAGGAAGGAAGGAAGGTGTTCGGTGCCTCAGTCTTGAAGGAAGGAAGGAAGGTGTTCAGTCCCTCAGCCTTGAAGGAAGGAAGGTGTTCAGCCCCTCAGCCTTGAAGGAAGGAAGGTGTTCAGCCCCTCAGCCTTGAAGGAAGGAAGGTGTTCAGCCCCTCAGTCTTGAAGGAAGGAAGGTGTTCGGTGCCTCAGCCTTGAAGGAAGGAAGGTGTTCAGCCCCTCAGTCTTGCTGAGGTATAGCATAGTCTGCCTCTACACACGATACATACCTAGCCAAGGAAAACCTGTCCAGGCGTGGTTATTTTTTGCTGGAGTTCCCTGGGAACTGGTCAGCCGTGGGTGTGGTACTTCCCCACCCACACCTCCAGCACCTCCTCCACCCACACTCCCAGCTCCTCCTCCACCCACACCCCCAGCACCTCCTCCACCCACACCCCCAGCACCTCCTCCACCCACACCCCCAGCTCCTCCCCACCCACACCCCCAGCACCTCCTTCATTCACACCCCCAGCACCTCCTCACCCACACCCCTAGCTCCTCCTCCACCCACACCCCAGCACCTCCTCCACCCACACCACCAGCTCCTCCTCACCCACACCCCCAGCACCTCCTCACCCACACCCCAGCTCCTCCTCACCCACACCCCCAGCTCCTCCTCACCCACCCCCAGCTCCTCCCCACCCACACCCCAGCACTTCCTCCATTCACACCCCCAGCTCCTCCTCACCCACACCCCCAGCTCCTCCTCACCCACACCCCCAGCACCTCCTCACCCACACCCCCAGCTCCTCCCTACCCACACCCCAGCACCTCCTCCACCCACACCCCAAGCTCCTCCTCACCCAAACCCCCAGCACCTCCTCACCCACATCCCCAGCTCCTCCTCACCCACACCCCCAGCTCCTCCTCACCCACACCCCAGCTCCTCCCCACCCACACCCCAGCACCTCCTCCATTCACACCCCCAGCACCTCCTCACCCACACCCCCAGCTCCTCCTCCACCCACACCCCAGCTCCTCCTCCACCCACACCCCAGCACCTCCACCCACACCCCAGCACCTCCTCACCCACACCCCAGCACCTCCTCCACCCACACCCCCAGCTCCTCTTCCACCCACACCCCCAGCACCTCCACCCACACCCCAGCACCTTCTCCACCCACACCCCAGCACCTCCTCCACCCACACCCCAGCTCCTCCTCACCCACACCCCAACTCCTCCCCACCCACACCCCCAGCACCTCCTCCACCCACACCCCCAGCTCCTCCTCACCCACACCCCCAGCTCCTATTCACCCACACTACCAGCTCCTCCTCACCCACACCCCAGCACCTCCTCCACCCACACCCCCAGCTCCTCCTCCACCCACACCCCAGCTCCTCCTATACCCACACAACCAGCTCCTCCTCCACCCATACCCCCAGCTCCTCCTCACCCACACCCCCAGCTCCTCCTCCACCCACACCCACAGCTCCTCCTCACCCACACCCCCAGCTCCTATTCACCCACACCACCAGCTCCTCCTCACCCACACCCCCAGCACCTCCTTCACCCACACCCCCAGCACCTCCTCCACCCACACCCCCAGCACCTCCTCCACCCACACCCCCAGCACCTCCACCCACACCCCAGCACCTCCTCCACCCACACCCCAGCACCTCCTCCACCCACACCCCAGCTCCTCCTCACCCACACCCCCAGCTCATCCCCACCCACACCCCCAGCACCTCCTCCACCCACACCTCCAGCTCCTTTTCACCCACACCCCCAGCTCCTATTCACCCACACTACCAGCTCCTCCTCACCCACACCCCCAGCACCTCCTCCACCCACACCCCAGCTCCTCCTCCACCCACACCCCCAGCTCCTCCTCCACCCACACACCCAGCTCCTCCTCCACCCATACCCCCAGCTCCTCCTCACCCACACCCCCAGCTCCTCCTCCACCCACACCCCCAGCTCCTCCTCACCCACACCCCCAGCTCCTATTCACCCACACCACCAGCTCCTCCTCACCCACACCCCCAGCACCTCCTTCACCCACACCCCCAGCACCTCCTCCACCCACACCCCCAGCACCTCCTCCACCCACACCCCCAGCTCCCTCCCCCACACCCCCAGCTCATCCCCACCCAAACCCCCAGCACCTCCTTCACCCACACCCCAGCACCTCCTCACCCACACCCCCAGCACCTCCTCTACCCACACCCCCAGCTCCTCCTCACCCACACCCCCAGCTCCTCACCCACATCAGCTCCATTTTCAATATTTTAAAATTTAATCTTACAGTACATAACTATTTTTACAGTGGTCTTTAGGACACATAAATATTGTGGCCAAAAATACTACATTATATAATAGTTTAACCTGTAAATAATTTCTACACTGACGTCTCTAGCTGTAAAAACAGGTACCTGGGTGTTAGTTGACTTGTGGGTGGCATCCTGGAGGTAATGTGTTAGACAACTCCAGTACCTGCTGGAATGTTATGTCGTATAAGAACCTCCAGTACCTGCTGGATTGTTATGTTGTGAGAACCTCCAGTACCTGCTGGAATGTTATGTCGTATAAGAACCTCCAGTACCTGCTGGATTGTTATGTTGTGAGAACCTCCAGTACCTGCTGGAATGTTATATTGTAAGAACCTCCAGTACCTGTTGGAATGTTATGTTGTAAGAACCTCCAATACCTGTTGGAATGTTATGGTGTAAGAACCTCCAGTACCTGCTGGAATGTTATGTTGTAAGAACCTCCAGTACCTGCTGGAATGTTATGTTGTAAGAACCTCCAGTACATGCTGGAATGTTATGTTGTAAGAACCTCCAGTACCTGCTGGAATGTTATGTTGTAAGAACCTCCAGTACCTGTTGGAATGTTATGTTGTAAGAACCTCCAGTACCTGCTGGAATGTTATGTTGTAAGAACCTCCAGTACCTGCTGGAATGTTATGTTGTAAGAACCTCCAGTACCTGCTGGAATGTTATGTTGTAAGAACCTCCAGTACCTGCTGGAATGTTATGTTGTAAGAACCTCCAGTACCTGTTGGAATGTTATGTTGTAAGAACCTCTAGTACCTGCTGGAGTGCGTGGTTCACTCTCATGAACCACGCACTCCATCCACTGACCTCACACCTCCACCTAGAGCCCCTGCTAGAAGCACCATTTAGGAACACCAACTAGGAGTACCAAATAGGCACACCAGCCAGGCACACCAGCTAGGAACACCATGAAGGAGCTCCAGCAAGAAGCACCTGCACGTGTGTGGTGGGTCTTCCTTAACTCCTGCACGTGTGTGGTGGGTCCTCCCAAACACCTGCACGAGTGTGGTGGGTCCTCCCAAACACCTGCACGAGTGTGGTGGGTCCTCCCAAACACCTGCACGTGTGTGGTGGGTCCTCCTTAACTCCTGCACGTGTGTGGTGGGTCCTCCCAAACACCTGCACGAGTGTGGTGGGTCCTCCCAAACACCTGCACGTGTGTGGCAGGTCCTCCTTAACTCCTGCACGTGTGTGGTGGGTCCTCCTAAACACCTGCACGAGTGTGGTGGGTCCTCCCAAACACCTGCACGAGTGTGGTGGGTCCTCCCAAACACGTGCACGAGTGTGGTGGGTCCTCCCAAACACCTGCACGAGTGTGGTGGGTCCTCCCAAACACCTGCACGAGTGTGGTGGGTCCTCCCAA
>WNWK01012366.1:0-59900 GCA_009830355.1 Cherax destructor | reverse complement strand
GAGACAGAAAAAAAGACACGAGCAATCCTACCATCATGTAAAACAAATACGTATAGGCTTTCGTTTTGCACTCGCCTGGCAGGACGGTAGCGCCTCCCTGGTTGGGTGCTGTCTACCAACCTACTACTATTATATATAGTACAGTGGACCCCCAGTTTTCGTGATTTTTTCGTTCCAGAATGCTGTTCAAGTGCCATTACCAAACTAATTTATTCCCATAAGGAATAATGTAAAGTAGACTAGTCCTATTAGACCCCCAAAAATACACTTACAAAAGCATTTACAAAAATACACTTACATAAAAGGGCGAGTTTGGAGCATCACGAACACTGGTGGTCCACTGTATATCTTTCTTCTTTCAACACGTCGGCCGTTTCCCACCGAGGCAGGGTGGCCCAAAAGGAAAAACGAAAGTTTCTCCTTTTACATTTATTAATATATTCAGGAGAAGGGGTTACTAGCCCCTTGCTCCCGGCATTTTAGTCGCCTCTTACGACACGCATGGCTTACGGAGGAAGAATTCTGTTCCACTTCCCCATGGAGATAAGAGGAAATAAGAACAAGAACTAGTAAGAAAATAGAAGAAAACCCAGAGGGGTGTGGATATATATATATGCTTGTACATGAATGTGTAGTGTGACCTAAGTGTAAGTAGAAGTAGCAAGATGTACCTGGAATCTTGCTTGTTTATGAGACAGAAAAAACCCACTAGCAATCCTACCATCATGTAAAACAATTACAGGCTTTCGTTTTACAATCACTTGGGATGACGGTAGTACCTCCCTGGGTGGTTGCTGTGTACCTACCTACTACCTAGGATTAAAATATTTATATTACATAATTTAAGTTGAAAATATAATTCAAGGTGACCCACCTAGTAAAACCAAAACACACACTACCTTGAAAAACTGCGTTTTTTCAGGTTATTAAAATTTAAGGTTGTGTGCAAGACTCTGGCAAAGATAATTCCAAGAATATTGTCTCATGAATTGTTTTTTAAACATAGGTAAGATTATGCAAGTTTTGATGTGCATGTCATTTAGTGTATTTAATGGTTTTTCTTCAACAGGTTCAAGAAGTGCCCTGCCATCTTGATCCCAATGATATCTCTAAGCCCTCATTTTGCTCGGAACCATTTTATGTTTGCCGGTTCAGTTATGGTGGCAAGACACCTCGTCTTCATCCACTGGATGGGTTTGGGAATCCACTGATGAATGTCAAAAAGTGTGTTTGTATTAGGTTTGATATTAGATACAAACCTTTCTTGTTTTTGGATTGTTCTTATACTCAATGTAAGAAATTTATTATTTATCTTAAAAGTAATGGAAAATATTGATATACTTTTTTGGTACATGTAGAATTTTTAAGTTTTGCATGTTATTACTGTACATAATTGGGTATACTGTAGGCCAGGGTTTTAAGATTTTAACATTTTATGCAAAATGTAGGTCACCATCATGGGTTAATTTTTTGAGGGTTTAAAAGTCAAGTACGTTGTGCATCTATTCCACACTAGAGTGTATCATGTACAAAATTAATTAATATTGCATATATGGGTCATATGTATAATACAGTACTGTACTTAACCTTGTACCATCCCTCTCCCTTTATTATATAACTAGGTAATATTTGCAGCATTATCAGGTCATACACTGTTTCCTCTCTAAAACTAGGCCCTAGTTTTTTCTCTTTGCAAACAGTTTAGTGAGAACTTATGTGATTCATGGCATTATAGAATAATTCAAACAAGAACTATTTTTAGTATTGAACTTGTAAAGGTATTCTTCTTCTTTCAACAAATTGGACGTTTCCCACCAAGGCAGGGTGGCCCAAAGAGAAAAACAAAAGTTTCTCTTTTAAACTTAAGTAATGTACGTATACAGGAGAAGGGGTTACTAGCCCCTTGCTCCCGGCATTTTAGTCGACTCTTAGGACATGCATGGCTTACGGAGGAAGAATTCTGTTCCACTTCCCCATGGAGATAAGAGGAAAGAAGAACAAGAACTAGAAAGAAAATAGAAAAAACCTAGAGGGGTGTTTATATGTATATGCTTGTACATAAATGTGTAGTGTGACCTAAGTGTAAGTAGAAGTAACAAGACATACCTGAAATCTTGCATGTTTATGAGACAGAAAAAAGACACCAGCAATCCTACCATCATGTAAAACAATTACAGGCTTTCGTTTTACATTCACTTGGCAGAACGGTAGTACCTCCCTTGGCGGTTGCTGTCTACCAACCTACTACCTAGGTTGTACAGGTCTTCTTCTTTCTTTCAACACGTCGGCTGTTTCCCACCGAGGCAGGGTGGCCCAAAAGGAAAAACGAAAGTTTCTCCTTTTACATTTAGTAATATATACAGGAGAAGGGGTTACTAGCCCCTTGCTCCTGGCATTTTAGTCGCCTCTTACGACACGCATGACTTACGGAGGAAGAATTCTGTTCCACTTCTCCATGGAGATAAGAGGAAATAAGAACAAGAACTAGTAAGAAAATAGAAGAAAACCCAGATAGGTGTGTATATATATGCTTGTACATGAATGTGTAGTGTGACCCAAGTGTAAATAGAAGTAGCAAGATGTACCTGAAATCTTGCATGTTTATGAGACAGAAAAAAGACACCAGCAATCCTACCATCATGTAAAACAATTACGCTTTTGTTTTACACTCACTTGGCAGGACGGTAGTACCTCCCTGGGCGGTTGCTGTCTACCAACCTACTACCCTACTACCTAGGTTGTACAGGTATTCTTTCTTTCTTTCTTTCGACATGTCGGCCATTTCCCACTGAAGCGGGGTGGCCCAAAAGTAAAAACGAAAGTTTCTCCTTTTACATTTAGTAATATATACAGGAGAAGGGGTTACTAGCCCCTTGCTCCCGGCATTTTAGTCGCCTCTTACGACACGCATGGCTTACAGAGGAAGAATTCTATTCCACTTTCCCGTGGAGATAAGAGGAAATAAGAACAAGAACTAGTAAGAAATTAGAAGAAAACCCAGAGGGTTGTGTATATATATGCTTGTACATGAATGTGTAGTGTGATCTAAGTGTAAGTAGAAGTAGCAAGATGTACCTGAAATCTTGCATGTTTGAGACAGAAAAAAGACACCAGCAATCCTACCATCATGTAAAACAATTACAGCCTTTCGTTTTACACTCGCTTGGCAGGACGGTAGTACCTCCCTGGGCGGTTGCTGTCTACCAACCTACTTCCTAGGTTGTACAGGTCTTCTTTCTTTCAACACGTCGGTCGTTTCCCACTGAAGCTAAAGGTGGCCCAAAAGGAAAAATGAAAGTTTCTCCTTTTACATTTAGTAATATATACAGGAGAAGGGGTTACTAGCCCCTTGCTCCCGGCATTTTAGTCGCCTCTTACGACACACATGGCTTACGGAGGAAGAATTCTGTTCCACTTCCCCATGGAGATAAGAGGAAATAAGAACAAGAACTAGTAAGAAATTAGAAGAAAACCCAGAGGGGTGTATATATATATGCTTGTACATGAATGTGTAGTGTGACCTAAGTGTAAGTAGAAGTAACAAGACATACCTGAAATCTTGCATGTTTATGAGACAGAAAAAAAGACACCAGCAATCCTACCATCATGTAAAACAATTACAGGCTTTCGTTTTCACTCACTTGGCAGGACGGTAGTACCTCCCTGGGCGGTTGCTGTCTACCAACCTACTACCTAGGTTGTACAGGTATTACCATAATAAAATAATGACCTCTTTAAAAGTATACATTAATTTGTGTACACCACTTCTAAAACAGAAGACAAGAAACTAATTTCAGTAGCCCTAATACAGTTTTCCCAGATGTACTAGAAACATTGTATAGTTCCCCGTTTTTTTTTTTTTTTTTCCTAACAAGTCGGCTGTCTCCCACCGAGGCAGGGTGACCCAATACATAATCAGTCTTTGCAGAGGCGCTCAGATACAACAGCTGAGAATAGTCTCTCCCAACTGTCACTATCCCTGAACCATCATTTAAAGTGCAGGCATTGTACTTCCCATTTCCAAGACTCAAGTCCAACTAAATCAATTAACTGGTTTCCCTGAATCCCTTCACAAAATATTACCCTGCTCACACTCCAATAGCTCGTCAGTCCAAGCCCCTCGCCCACAAAACCTCCTTTACCCCCTCCCTCCAACCTTTTCGAGGATGACCCCTAACCCGCCTTCCTTTCCCTACAGATTTTTACTCTCTCCAAGTCATTCTACAGTGGGCCCTTGAAAATCGTCCATAATCCGTTCCAGAGAGTCTGCCGAAATTCAAAATGGACGACTTTCAAAACCTTTTTCCCCATAAGAAATAATGTAAATCAAATTAATCCATTCTAGACACCCAAAAGTATTTAAATTTTTTTTTTACATTAAATGTACATTTATCTACACAGAAAACAATAAGATATGAATATAAAACAGTAATAACGTGACACTTACCTTCATTGAAGAGTTGTTGATGTGTGGAAGACGGAAGGAGGGGAGAGAAAGGAGGAGTTGCTAGTGTTTGGAAGGGGAATCCCCTTCCATTAACACTTCAGGTACGAAGTCCTTTTCCGGGGTTACTTCCCTTCTTTGTTTTTTAATGCCACTAGGACCAGGTTGAGAGTCACTGCTCCTGTCTCACAAAATAACTGTCCAGAAAGGTCTGTTTCTGGCTGTTCTTTAAAATGTCCCTAAAATGTGACAAGACATTGTCATTGAACATGTTGCATACACGGCCTGCAACAGCTTTGTCAAGGTGATGCTCCTCCACAAATCTTTCCATCCTAGTCCACATTGCACACATCTTAATCTCTGAAGAAAGCAACTTCTTCCCTCTCCATTCCTCCTCTGAAGCAATTTCCTGAGCTGTGGTCTGTTGCTGTTGCAGATGAAGCTCTTGCAGCTCTGTAGTGGTAAGCTCTTCATCGTGGTCCTCCACCAACTCTTCCACATCCTCACCACTAACCTCCAACCCCATGGACGTCGCCAATGCCACAATAGTTTCCATGTGTAATTATGAATTGGACTGAATATTTTGTTTGGTAGGTAGTAAGCAACCACCCAGGGAGGTACTACCGTCCTGCCAAGTGAGTGTAAAACGAAAGCCTGTATTTGTTTTACATGATGATAGGATTGCTGGTGTCTTTTTTCTGTCTCATAAACATGCAAGATTTCAGGTACGTCTTGCTACTTCTACTTACACTTAGGTCACGCTACGCAAACATGTACACGTTTATGTATAGTACACACTCATCTGAGTTTTCTTTGATTTTATCTTAATAGTTCTTGTTGTTATTGCTTTTCCTTTCATATCCATGGGGAAGTGGAATAAGAATCTTTCCTCCTTAAGCCATGCGTGTTGTAAAAGTCAACTAAAATGCCGGGAACAATGGGCTAGTAACCCCTTTTCCTGTATAGCTTACTAAAAAGAAAAAGAAGAAAACCGTCAAAGTGGGATGTTTGAATGTGCGTGGATGTTGTGCGAATGATAAGAAAGAGATGATTGTAGATGTTATGAATGAAAAGAAGCTGGATGTCCTGGCTTTAAGTGAGACAAAGCTGAAGGGGGTAGGAGAGTTTCAGTGGGGAGAAATAAATGGGATTAGGTCAGGGGTTTCAAATAGAGTTAGAGCTAAAGAAGGAGTGGCAATAATGTTGAATAATCAGTTATGGCAGGTAAAGAGGGAATATAAATGTATAAATTCAAGGATTATGTGGAGTAAAATAAAGGTTGGATGTGAAAAGTGGGTTATAGTAAGTGTTTATGCACCTGGAGAAGAGAGAAGTGTAGAGGAGAGAGAGAGATTTTGAGAAATGTTGAGTGAGTGTGTGGGGAGTTTTGAACCAAGTGAGAGAGTAATTGTGGTTGGGGATCTAAATGCTAAAGTGGGTAAAAATGTTGTGGATGGAGTAGTAGGTAAATTTGGGGTGCCAGGGGTAAATGTAAATGGGGAACCATTAATTGAGCTATGTGTAGAAAGAGGTTTGGTAATAAGTAATACATATTTTATGAAAAAGAGGATAAATAAATATACAAGGTATGATATAGCATGTAAGGAAAGTAGTTTGTTGGATTATGTATTGGTGGATAAAAGGTTGATGGGTAGGCTTCAGGATGTACATGTTTATAGAAGGGCAACGGATATATCGGATCATTATTTAGTTGTAGCTACAGTTAGAGTAAAAGGTAGATGGGACAAAAAGAAAATGGCAACAGCAAGTAAGAGAGAGGTAAAAGTGTATAAACTAAGGGAGGAGGAAGTTAGGGTGAGATATAAGCAACTAGTGGCAGAAAGGTGGGCTAGTGCAAGTAGGAGTAGTGGGGGGGTTTGAAGAGAGTTGGGATAGTTTTAAAAATGCAGTATTAGAATGTGGGGCAGAAGTTTGTGGCTATAGGAGGGTGGGTGCAGGAGTAAAGAGGAGTGAGTGGTGGAATGAAGAAGTAAAGGGTGTGATAAAAGAGAAAAAGGTAGCTTATGAGAGGTTATTACAAAACAGAAGTGTAAATAGAAGAGCAGAGTATATGGAGAGTAAAAGAAAGGTGAAGAGAGTGGTGAGAGAGTGCAAAAGAAGAGGGGATGAAAGAATGGGGGAGGCTCTGTCAAGAAATTTTGCTAAAAACAAGAAAAATTTTGGAGTTAGATAAACAAGGTAAGAAAGCCTAGGGAACGAATGGATTTGTCATTTAAAAACAGAGTAGGGGAGTTAGTAGATGGGGAGCTGGAGGTATTGGGTAGATGGCGGGAATATTTTGAGGAACTTTTAAATGTCGATGAAAAAAGGGAGGCGGTAATTTCATGTACTGGCCAGGGAGGTGCAACATCGTTTAGGAGTGAAGAAGAGCAGGATGTGAGTGTGAGGGAGGTGCGCGAGGCATTATGTAGAATGAAAGGGGGTAAAGCAGTTGGAACTGACGGGATCATGACAGAAATGTTAAAAGCATGGGGGATATAGTGCTGGAGTGGTTGGTATTTTTATTTAATAAATGTATGAAAGAGGGGAAGGTACCTAGGGATTGGCAGAGAGTATGTATAGTTCCTTTATATAAAGGGAAGGGGGATAAAAGAGAGTGTAAAAATTATAGGGGAAGAAGTTTACTGAGTCCTAGATAGTAGGTTGGTAGACAGCAACCGCCCAGGGAGGTACTACCGTCCTGCCAAGTGAGTGTAAAACGAAAGCCTGTAATTGTTTTGCATGATGGTAGGATTGCTGGTGTCTTTTTTCTGTCTCATAAACATGCAAGATTTCAGGTACATCTTGCTACTTCTACTTACACTTAGGTCACACTACACATTCATGTACAAGCATATATATACACACCCCTCTGGGTTTTCTTCTATTTTCTTACTAGTTCTTGTTCTTATTTCCTCTTATCTCCATGGGGAAGTGGAACAGAATTCTTCCTCCGTAAGCCATGCGTGTCGTAAGAGGCGCTTAAAATGTCTGGAGCAAGGGGCTAGTAACCCCTTCTCCTGAATAAATTACTAAATGTAAAAGGAGAAACTTTCGTTTTTCCTTTTGGGCCACCCTACCTCGGTGGGAAACGGCTGACGTGTTGAAAGAAGAAGAAGAAGTTTACTGAGTATACCAGGTAATGTGTATGGCAGGGTTATTATTGAAAGAATTAGAGGTAAGACAGAAAGTAGGATTGCAGATGAGCAAGGAGGCTTTAGAGTGGGTAGGGGATGTGTAGATCAAGTGTTTACAGTGAAGCATATATGTGAACAGTATTTAGATAAAGGTAGAGAAGTTTTCATTGCATTTATGGATTTAGAAAAGGCATATGATAGTGGATAGGAGAGCAATGTGGCAAATGTTGCAAGTGTATGGAATAGGTAGTAAGTTACTGAAAGCTGTAAAGAGTTTTTATGAGGATAGTGAGGCTCAGGTTAGGGTGTGTAGGAGAGAGGGAGATTACTTCCCGGTAAAAGTAGGTCTTAGACAGGGATGTGTAATGTCAAAATGGTTGTTTAATATATTTAGAGATGGGGTTGTAAAAGAAGTAAATGCTAGGGTGTAGGGGAGAGGGGTGGGATAAAATTATGGGAAATTAAATGCAAAATGGGAGTTGGCACAGTTACTTTTTGCTGATGATACTGTGCTTATGGGAGATTCTAAAGAAAAGTTGCAAAGGTTAGTGGATGAGTTTGGGAGAGTGTGTAAAGGTAGAAAGTTGAAAGTGAACATAGATAAGAGTAAGGTGATGAGGGTATCAAATGATTTAAATATAGAAAAATTGGATATCACATTGGAGAGAGGGATTATGGAAGAAGTAAATGTTTTCAGATATTTGGGAGTTGACGTGTCAGCGGATGGGTTTATGAAGGATGAGGTTAACCATAGAATTGATGAAGGAAAAAAGGTGAGTGGTGCGTTGAGGTATCTGTGGAGACAAAAAACGTTATCCATGGAGGCAAAGAAGGGAATGTACGAAAGTATAGTGGTACCAACACTCTTTTATTGGTGTGAAGCATTGGTTGCAAATGCTGCAGCGAGGAGGAGGCTGGAGGCAGTGGAGATGTCCTGTCTAAGGGCAATGTGTGGTGTAAATATTATGGAGAAAATTCGGAATGTGGAAATTAGGAGAAGGTGTGGAGTTACTAAAAGTATTTGTCAGAGGGCTGAAGAGGGGTTGTTGAGGTGGTTTGGTCATTTAGAGAGAATGGATCAAAGTAGAATGACTTGGAGAGCGATAAATCTGTAGGGGAAGGAAGGCGGGGTAGGGGTCGTCCTAGAAAAGGTTGGAGGGAGGGGTAAAGGAGGTTTTGTCGGTGAGGGGCTTGGACTTCCAGCAAGCATGTGTGAGCGTGTTAGATAGGAATGAATGGAGACGAATGGTTTTTGGGACATGACGATCTGTTGGAGTGTGAGCAGGGTAACATTTTGTGAAGGGATTCAGGGAAACCAGTTGATTGATTTAGTTGGGCTTGAGTCCTGGAAATGGGAAGTACAATGCCTGCACTTTAAAGGAGGGGTCTGGGATAGTGACAGCTGGGAGGGACTATTCTCAGTTGTCGTATCTGAGCGCCTCTGCAAAGACAGTGATTATGTGCGAGTGTGGTGAAAGTGTTGAATGATGATGAAAGTATTTTCTTTTTGGGGATTTTATTTCTTTTTGGGTCACCCTGCCTCGGTGGGAGACGGCCGACTTGTTGAAAAAAAAATAAAAATTCTCTATTTTTGCCACAAACTTTTTTTACATTTTTACTCAATTTTTTTTATTTTAGGTTTTTACCTGAATATGTTTGACCAATAACTGATACCAGTGATCCCTTTCTAGTCATTATAACTATACTAGATATGTACACAATATATATATGAAAAGTTTATTTTATTTTAACAAAATGGTCAAGTGTCATCAGTACACACAGTCGACTTATACCTGAGTATATGCTGTATGCCATTGTTTTTTGTAAATTTACCATCAATATCAGTAAAAAAAATTTACATTTCAGACATACTGCTCGTCGATCTCTTGAAGATGACTTGACAAACTTGACAAATTCATTATCCACTAGTAGAAAGTCAGTTACTATGCCAAGCTTAAAACATGGAAAAGAAAATACTAACAAAACCCCAGCCAGTACCAAAAAAATTGTAGTGCGTGAGGCATCCCCAGAAATCGCTCTCCAAGGTATAAAACATCATTATTTAGTCTTACCTAAGTTACCTCTTTATTTTCCAACTGTGTAAGGGAAAACTAAGGTGTCAATCCTATTGAGACTGATACAGATCCATGTATACTTAACTCATGTTAAGCAATACAGTAAATCAGACCATAGATATTGCTTGAATGCTTCATAATTACTCGTATTCACTTGGCTCTAAAAAAAAATCATTGGCCAGCAAGCTCTCTTTTGTATATTATCTCCAGAAATATTAAGCAGTTGCTTGTCATTTTTTATTTACGTATTACATAGCATAGGATTAGCACCTTAATGTACAGTAGGTAGATGGCGTGAATATTTTGAGGAACTTTTCTTTCATTGCATTTATGGATTTAGAAAAGGCATATGATAGAGTGGATAGGGGAGCAATGTGGCAGATGTTGCAAGTGTATGGAATAGGTAGTAAGTTACTAAATGCTGTAAAGAGTCTTTATGAGGATAGTGAGGCTCAGGTTAGGGTGTATAGGAGAGAGGGAGATTACTTCCCGGTAAAAGTAGTTCTTAGATAGGGATGTGTAATGTCACCATGGTTGTTTAGTACATATATGTATTTATAGATGGGGTTGTAAAAGAAGTAAATACTAGGGTGTTTGGGAGAGGGGTGTTATTAAATTTTGGGAAATCAAATACAAAATGGGAGTTGACACAGTTACTTTTTGCTGATGATACTGTGCTTTTGGGAGATTCTAAAGAAAAGTTGCAAAGGTTAGTGGACAAGTTTGGGAGGGTGTGTAAAGGTAGAAAGTTGAAAGTGAACTTATATAAGAGTAAGGTGATGAGGGTATCAAACGATTTAGATAAAGAAAAATTGGATATCACATTGAAGAGAGGAAGTATGGAAGAAGTGAATGTTTTCAGATACAGTGGATCCCCGACTATCGGCCGACTCGAGTTTCGGTCGCTTTTTTCGGCCCAATTTTTCCGACTCGGCTGTTTCCCCGAGTTTCGGCCCGCGTACCAGACCTGTCCGCCTGCCCACGCTTGCATGCCTCCCTGTGCAGGTGTCGTGAGCCAGTCTAGCTTTGTTTATCATTGAGTGAACATTACCCAGCGTGCTCATTCAAACATTTCACAATGATTTTATTGTGTTTATTGATTGTCACTATGAAATACGTCACCATGGGTCCAAAGAAGCTTCCTAGTGGCACCCCTGTGGTAAAGAAAGTGAGGAACACCATCGAACTGAGATTAAGGAAATTTGTTCAATGGGGAATAAGGTGCAGGAATTTGTTGAAAAATACCACCCTGAGCAAGCTGAAATAAGCCATCTCTGCAACAAGTTCAGTGACAGAGGCATATTGCACTTCAGGAACACGTTAAAGAGGCGCCAGAAACAGAGGACTGTGGACAGTTATTTTGTAAGACGGGTCCAGTGACTCTCAAGCTGGTCCTAGTGGCATTAAAAGACCAAGAAGGGAAGTAACCCCAGATAGGGCTTTGATACCTGAAGTCCTTATGGAGGGGATTCCCCTTCCAAACACTAAGCCCTCCCTCACTCCTCCCTATCTTCCAGATGCCAGCAAGTCTCTTCATTAAAGGTAAGTAAATGTTATTTTAAATGTAAATTTATAAATTTAATATGTGTTGTTATTATGTGTTTTGTTTATGTAAAACTATAGTTATTCTTTAAAAAATGATTTTTTGTGAATATTTTTGGGTGTCTGTAACGGATTATAATTGTATTTACATTATATTTCTTATGGGAAATAATGGTTCGACTTTCGGCCAGTTTGAGTTAAGGCCTAGCTCCTGGAATGGATTACGGCTGATACTCGTGGGTCCACTGTATTTGGGAGTTGACTTGTCAGCGGATGCGTTTATGAAAGATGAGGTAAACCATAGAATTGATGAAGGAAAAAAAAAGTGAGTGGTGCGTTGAGGTATCTGTAGAGACAAAAAACGTTGTCCATGGAGGCAAAAAAATGAATGTACGAAAGTATAGTGGTACCAACACTCTTATATGTGTATGAAGTTTGGGTTGTAAGTGTTGCAGCGAGGAGGTGGCTGGAGGCAGTGGAGATGTCCTGTCTAAGGGCAATGTGTGGTGTAAATATTATGCAGAGAATTTGGAGTGTGGAAATTAGGAGGAGGTGTGGATTTACTAAAAGTATTAGTCAGATGGCTGAAGAGGGGTTGTTGAGGTGGTTTGGTCATTTAGAGAAAATGGAACAAAGTAGAATGACTTTAAGAGCGTATAAATCTGTAGGGGAAGGAAGGCGGGGTAGGGGTCTTCCTTGAAAAGGTTGGAGGAGGGGGGTAAAGGAGGTTTTGTGGGCGAAGGGCTTGGAATTCCGGCAAGCATGCTTGAGCGTGTTAGATAGGAGTGAATGGAGACAAATGGTTTTTGGGACCTGGCAAGCTGTTAGAGTGTGAGCAGGGTAATATTTTGTGAAGGGATTCAGGGAAACCGGTTAGCCGGACTTGAGTCCTGGAAATGGGAAGTACAATGCCTGCACTTTAAAGGAGGGGTTTGGGATATTGACAGTTTGGAGGGACTTCTAAACTGTCATATCTGAGGGCCTCTGCAAAGACAGTGATTATGTATGAGTGATGGTGAAATTGTTGAATGATGAAAAGTTTTTTCTTTCTTTTTGGGTTTTTCTTTCTTTTTAACTCACCCTGCCTCGATGGGAAATGGCTGACATGTTAAAAAAAAAAAAAATTGTACAGTACAGTGGAACCCCGAGTAACGAATACCCCAGAAATCATACAATTATGTAAGTATAATATTGTAAGTATTTGTGGAAGTGTATTTTTGGGGGTCTGAAATAGACTAACCTACGTGACATTATTTCTTAAGGGAGTAAATTCATTCGGTAATGGCACTTGAGCAGGCTTCTGGAATGAAGTTTATACGTTACTCTGGGTTCCACTGTATGTTTAAATGCAATAAATTTTAGGTACTACTATAATAAATCAGTGTTGAGACTATCTAAAAGTTTGTCTCCAGTTTGTGGGTTAGTTGTGAATTGTTCCACCATTGTATTTTACCTTATTCTGCATATAGCTGACATTCATGTTTCTTTCCAACAGAGCCTAGTGCAAAGTTTGAATTACGAAAGAAAAAGCTTTCACTGAAGAATCCCAAAATTAAAGACGACACAACTACTAATGCACAACTTCCTCAAAACTTGAAGCGACAAGCTACAGATGATGATAACCACGTACCAAGAAAGAGAGCTCGAACCACTCTTAAGGAGAATGATACTCAAAGGAAGGATATGATGAGTGAAGGTACAAGTGATGAAAGTTTGGCCAGCAGGGAGACAAGCTCTAGCTATGGACGTAAGCTTAAGATTGTATGTTATCGAGAATTGAACGATGGAGAAGTTGATAGGAATGGAAACATCACTCCATTGTCACCCAAATTTAACAGGAAAGCTTCACCTCAGAAATCTCCAAATGGTATTTCAACAATTCTTAAATCACCAAATGAAAAGATTGAAAACATTAAAAAAATTGGCAAAGTACGTGCCCTTAAAGTAAGTGAAATTAGCAATTTACTGGGCAGTGATAGTGAAGATGACAGTAGTAGTAGTAGTAGCAGCAGCAGCAGCAGCAGCAGCAGCAGCAGCAGCAGCAGCAGCAGCAGCAGGAGTGAAAAGGAGGAACAGCCTACACCAGAGCCATATAAGAAATTTGAGTCCTCTTTCTGTGTAAGTCAAACTGTTAACTCAAAGATAGATCATATGGAGATAGATGGGGAATCATACCAGAATCTTCCATTACCAAACCTAACATCAGTAATGAAAGGCACCAGTAAAAATAAGAGAGAGGTTGGATCATGTTCAGAATCCATAACACCTAATAAAAAAAATGTTCATCTAAAGCCCAAAAATTCCACTAAGAAGAGATATGTATGTGATACTTGTAGTGAGGTCTTTTCAACATGCACGAAGTTGAGAGACCATGAAGAGGATCACGAGGAATGTGAACCTGTTTCAAGAACTCTAAGCAGGTACTGGAACATGATTGATTCTTCCTGTGTTGTATCTCATGGCCAAAGTGGTTCATGTATTTTCTGTTCTATACAATTTCTTCAGTATTCTTTTTCTTATTACAGTACTTTGATTATAGTTTTACTTGTGCTGCTTCTGTGTTAACATTTATGTTTTCCACAACACTAACTATTTCTCACTAAAGGTAATGTGACCCACATAAGGAAACACATTCACTATCATTCAATAGTTGTCATGCCAGAAGCATGTGGATAGCTGTAGGTAAACAGATACTACATTAGAAGCACTTGGATATTTTGTTTAGGCTACTTTTCACTTTCTGGGAGCTTTTTGTTTACCTACATTGCTTGTCAGTATGTGTACCATTCATACTTTCATTCTGAGCTGCAGCATCCCCACCCATCCTTCATAGTAAAAGTACTGCACTTTTCACCTGCAGAACTCTAGTTTGGCAAGCAGGTTTTCCTGAATCCCTTGACATCCAGCAGGATGTCAAGCCATAAAAATGCCTCTTGCCTATTCATTCCACTCAAATATACTCTCACAAGCTTGCTGGATGCTCATGTCCCTAGCACTCCATCCCTCCCTCCATCCTTTCCTGTCCAACTCTTACCCCCCTCCTTCCTTCCACCCTAGATGTATAAACCTTGCTGGTCATCCAATTTTGCTCCATCCTCCTCTAAATCCCAAAACCACCTAACAACCCTTGATCATCTCCCTGATTTATACCTCTGGTAACCTCTGCTAATTTCTATGCTCCGAATTCTATGCATAATGTTCAGGCCACATATTGCTCTTAACCCTTTGACTGTTTCTGTCGTATATATACGTCTTACGAGCCAGTGTTTTTGACGTATTAATATGCCAAGCTGGTAGGCCCACATGTGAGAGAATGGGTCTGTGTGCGCAATATAAAAAAAATTATGCAGCATGCAGTGCATAATGAGAAAAAAAAACCTCCGACCGTGTTTTTGGATTAAAACGCCGACTTTGAGGTGTATTTTCATATAGTATTTATGGTTGTAGTCTCGTTTTCTTGGTTTCATTTGATAGAATGGAAGACATATTACAGAAATAGAGATGATTTTGATTGGTTTCACGATGAAAAGGACTTTGAAATTGAGCTCAATATAGCGGAAATGTTCGATTTTTGCCGATGTTCAAGAGTAAACAAATGACATCATTGTCCAATAAGTGTCCAACTAGCTATTCTAATATGCAGTCACAAAAGGGTTGACATTATTTATACAATTATTACAATTATGCAGTAGTCTGCATAACAGTAAATCTTCTATTTTTTGTGTGAATAAAAATTCAAAGTAGAAAGCAAGAGTTATATAAGAGGGGCCTGGAGACGTGACTGATGAACAGAGAAAATGTTATTTTAGTGTCAGGATTGTCTGCATTGTTCATTCTGGACCCTATTTTTAAATTGGCATCATTTTTAATTTCCGTGAAATTGTCAAAATTGCCAATTTCTGACCACTTTATTGGGTAGTTGAAATCGGTAAATGGGCAGTTTCTTATACTCAGTCGATAGAACAAATGGAGTTCTAAATAAATAGCTATGAGTTTGGTCAACTAGAACAATGGAATTGGCCGAAAATAGGTCTCAAAGTGGGGGAAATTGCCGATGAGTAAATATCGCCGAGATCGCTAACTTCGCGAGAGCGTAATTCCGTAAGATTTCCATAAAATTTCGTACTTTTGGTGTCATTACCACCGGGAAAAGATTCTCTATCATTTCATAAGTTTTTTTTTTTTTTCAAATATTTTGCGACAGAGACACTTTAGGATTTGGGGTCACGACAGTCAAAGGGTTAAACATGACATCTCCATTGCTTTCAGTCTCTGCCATGCTGTAACATTGAAAGCCCATGCCTCACACTCTTATAAATGGGGTGGTTGAGGTGGTTTTGACATTTAGAAAGGATAGAGAAAATTATGGGAGGGTGTATAAATCTGATCTGGAGGGAAGTAGGGGTAGGGATTGTCCTAAGAAAGGTTGGAGGGAAGGGTAAAGATTTTGAGTGCTAGGGGCTTGAACATCCAACAGGCTTGTGTGAGTTTGTTAAATAGAAGTGAGTTGAGCCAAGACAAGTGGTTTTTATGATTTGACAAACTGTTAGTGTGAGCAAGGTAACATTTATAAAGGGTTTTAAGGAAACCGGTTAGCAGGTCTGAGTCCTGCAGGTGGGAAATACAGTGCCTGCACTCTGAAGGAGGGGTGGGGATGTTGGTGCCCTTTTGGCAAAACAGTGATTGAATGAGTAACAGTGAAAGTATTTTCTTTGTTGAGTCACCCTTCCTCAGTTGGAGACAGCCAGTGTTAAGAAAAAAAATAATCAATTTCTCCATACTCCCTCTGTCTTATCTGATATCTAGTCTTTTATTGCCTACACATTTTTGGTACTCTCATCACCTTGCTCTTTTCTGTGTATGCTTTTAATTTCTTTCTTTTACATACCCTCCCAAATTCCTCTATTAACCTTTTCAATTTCTTTTCAGAACTTTCCAAAAAAATTGTATCATAAACAAAGAGCAACTGTGATAACTCCCACATTGTATCAGATTCTTTATCTTTTAATCCCACACACTCTTCAACACCCTAGCATTCTCCGCTTTTATAACCCCATCTTAATACATAAATAACCCACACTAAGAAGACTGAATTTTTTAACTTCTACCACCTTATTTCTACCTCTACCACTACTGCACCTTTACTACTACCACTACTGCCACCATCACTGCTGCTGCCATCACTGCCACCACTACAACTGACCTCCACCACTCTCCTTTTTCCTGCTCCCTCCCAGTCTACCATTTTCTTTCCTACCCCCCTCTTGTATATATTCTGGCTCCCCTTCTCCTATTGCTTCTCTGTGACTTGTTAATGGTCCAAGTCAGACTGAAATGCCATCATAAATTTCTAGTCTCCTAGAACAGGTTATTGGTGTATTGTTCTAGCCACGTTATTTTAACATTTTATTCTTTATGAACCCCATCTAATAATGTTAAACAACCACGGGGGATAATCTGCCCCTCTCTCATATACAGTGGACCCCCGGCTAATGAAAAAAATTCATTCCAGAAGCCTGCTCAAGTGCCATTACCGAACGAATTTACGTCCTTAAGAAATAATGTCACGTAGGTTAGTCTATTTCAGACCCCCAAAAATACACTTCCACAAGCACTTACAATATTATACTTACATAATTGTACAATTTTCTCCATGGGGAAGTGGAACAGAATTCTTCCTCCGTAAGCCATGCGTGTCGTAAGAGGCGACTAAAATGCCGGGAGCAAGGGGCTAGTAACCCCTTCTCCTGTATATATTACTAAATGTAAAAGGAGAAACTTTCGTTTTTCCTTTTGGGCCACCCCGCTTCGGTGGGAAACGGTCGACGTGTTGAAAGAAGAAGAATTGTACAATTTCCAGGGTGTTCGTTAGCCGGGGTCACTGTATACCTTAATCTGAGCATTACTAGTGGCCTTTAGTAATTTACTACCTATTCCATACATTTGAAACATCTGCCACATTGCTCCCTTATCTACACAAATATATGTCTTTTCTAAATACGTTCATTTTTTTATTAACACATCAGCCGTCTCCCACCAAGGCAGGGTAACCCGAAAATGAAGAAACCAGGACCGAATTCCTTGTTCGAAAACCGATTTGTTTGACAACTAGTCCGTTCAATAACTGAGGTTCCACTGTACTTTTAGTAACCCCTCACCACCACCTAATGTATGTGGTCATACCTGTCCTAAGCTGTCTGGGAATTAGCGTAGGGTGTTACTGAGCACATGGCTAGCTGCAGTGTTTTAGAATCTCAGGTTAAAGTGTTGAAGAAGGAGGTTCTACTTCATGAGGAAAATAGGAGGCTGAAGCTTCGCCTAGGAGGGTTTGGGAGTGAGTGTGAGATGGTTGGTGCTGGTGAGGAGGAAATGGTTACCAACAGTGAGAGTGGCAGCTGCTTTAAGTGGCAAGTGGTTCACAATTCAGAAAGAAGGAAGATAAGGAAGGTTAATAGAGAAGATGTGAAGGTAGGAAATCAATTCTGTGTTCTCCAGGACGAGTGTACTTCAGTGGTTAGTGAGGTTAAAGGTACCACTGACTCCCCTGCTAATCAAGGTAAGAATATTCTGATTGTGGGAGAATCTCAGGTAAGATATATGGACCGTGCTTTTTGTAACAGAGACAGGAAGGTCAGACAGAGGGTGTGCCTCCCAGGAGCTGGTGACATAGTCAGCAGGTTGGATAATATTGTGTCAGGTAATGGGAACAAGCCCATTATCTGTCTTAGTGCTGGTGGAAATGGCATTGGGAAGGGCAGGAGACAGGAGCTACTAGATAAGTACAGGTCAGCCATAGAAGTAGTTAGGTCTAAGGGAGGGATCCCAATCATATGTAGCAATGAATGAATGTCTAGGGCAATTGGTATAAATTGCTGGCTAGACAGGTACTGCAAGGAACTTACAATTCCATTCATTGATAACTGGGACAAATTCTATGGCAAACGTGATATGTATGCAAGGGATGGGGTTCATCTCTCTGGGACAGGAGTGGTTGCATTAGCCGATTCGATTGAGGGTGTCATTGGAGACTTGTCTAGGACTTTAAACTGATAGATTATAGAGGTATGGGTGTTTGTGGGAAACAATCAAGCTGTAGTATTAGGGTTGGAAACAGCAGATATTACCAGGATACCTCAGGGATATGTTTAAAAGACAATATTCAAAATAAAGTTGCTAGTAAAGACAAAGCAATTGATCAACAAACAAAGAGAGATGGTAGAGGGCAACGAGTGACTAACTCCCTTAAGGTTTACTATACAAATACATAGTAGGAGTCTAAGAAATAAGATAGATGAGCTAAGATTACTTGCAAGTGCAGGTAATATAGATATTATTTCCATAACAGAGACCTGGTTCAACCTGATAGATAGAGAAATGACTTCCGAGTGCAACATACAGGGTTATAAACTATTCCACACTGATAGGGTCAACAGGAAGGGTGGTGGAGTGGCGATGTATGTCAGAAATAATTTAAATTGTTGTATTAGACAAGATATAAGATTAGAAACATCGGACACAGAATTTGTTTGGCTACAGTTTCTCGATTGTCGTGAAAAATTAATTTTGGGTGTGATTTACAGGCCCCCAAGCCTGGATAGGGAGTGCAGTAAATTGCTATGGGACAAAATTCATAAGGCACCTAGATATGAAATTGTTGTGTTAATGGGAGATTTTAACTTTAGGCAAATTGATTGGAACAATGTGACAGGTAATCTTGAGTCTAGTGACTTTCTTGATACGGTTCAGGATTATTTTTTAAAACAGTTTGTGACAGAACCAACTAGAGGTAGCAACCTGCTTGATTTGGTTCTTGCCAACAAAGAATCACTAATTAATAATCTTGAGGTTAATGAAGAGCTTGGGGAAAGCGATCACAAATCACTTAGTTTCAATATACATACAGTGGACCCCCGAGTAACGAGCACCCCGGAAATCGTACAATTATGTAAGTATAATATTGTAAGTGCTTTTGTAAGTGTATTTTTGGGGGTCTGAAATAGACTAACCTACTTGACATTATTCCTTAAAGGAGTAAATTCGTTCGGTAATGGCACTTGAGCAGGCTTCTGGAATGAATTATGCTCGTTACTCGGGGGGTCCACTGTATCATGGAATTACCCAGGTAACTGCAATCAAGTATCTGTTCCAGACTTTCGCTTAGCCGACTTCATGGGGCTGAGAAATTACCTAGGTGGGCTAAATTGGGATGACCTGACTATGGGTCAGGTAGGTGGTTTTGGTTGCCAATATGACGTTTTCCAGAGCGTAGTTCTAGCTTCCCAGACAACTTTTGTTCCGAGTAGGGAAATTAGATCTAACAAAAATGATCCTAAATGGATGAACAATAGATTAAAACATCTCATTGGTCAAAAGAGAGGCATATATAGGCGTATCAAAAGAGGGGATGGACAGATAAGAAATCAATATTTTCAATTAAAGAGAGAAATAAAAAAGGAATAAGAAACGCAAAAAGGGATTATGAGACTAAGGTCGCAAGGGATTCGAAGACTAACCCTAAAGGGTTCTTTCAGGTATACAGAAGTAAGATTAGGGACAAGATAGGCCCACTTAAGAGTAACTCCGGACAGATCACGGACAGTGATAAGGATATGTGTGAAATTTTCAATACTTACTTCCTCTCAGTTTTTACTCAGGAAGATACTAGCGGAATTCCAGAAATAATAAATGATGTAGAACAGGAAGATAATAGACTATGCTCGATTGGGGTAACTAGTGACATGGTCCTCAGACAGATAGAGAAATTAAAACCTAACACATCCCCAGGCCCTGATGAATTGTTTGCAAGAGTTTTAAAGGAATTTAGCAAACCTTTGGCAAATCTTTTCAATGTATCACTACAAACTGGTATAGTGCCAGACAAGTGGAAAAGGGCAAATGTAATATAGTACCTATTTACAAGGCAGGTGACAGGTCCTTAGCTTCGAACTATAGACCAGTAAGCCTTACCTCCATAGTTGGTAAATTTATGGAATCAATAATTGCCAAGGCAATTCGTAGCCATCTTGAAAGGCATAAATTGATTAATGAATCTCAACATGGTTTTACTAAGGGGCATTCCTGTCTTTCGAATTTACTAACTTTTTTCACTAAGGTGTTTGAGTAGGTAGATCATGGTAATGAATATGATATTGTGTATATGGACTTCAGTAAGGCTTTCGATAGAGTTCCACATCAGAGGCTATTGAGGAAACTTAAGGCACACGGAATAGGAGGAGAAATTTTTTCCTGGGTAGAGGCATGGTTGACAAATAGGCGGCAGAGTGTTTGCATAAATGGGGAGAAATCACAATGGGGGCACGTCTCAAGCGGTGTCCCACAGGGGTCAGTTTTGGGCCCCCTGTTGTTTACAATTTACATAAACAACATAGATGAGGGAATAAATAGCAACATAAGCAAATTTGCTGATGACACCAATATAGGCTGTCCAATTCATTCTAATGAGGACATTAGAGCACTCCAGGATGATTTGAATAGACTGATGCAGTGGTCGGAGAAGTGGCAGATGCAGTTTAATGTAGACAAATGCAAAGTTCTAAATGTTGGGCAGGACAATAACCATGCCACATATAAACTGAATAATGTAGATCTTAATACTTGTGATTGCGAGAAGGATTTAGGAGTTCTGGTTAGCAGTAATCTGAAACCAAGACAACAGTGCATAAGTGTTTGCAATAAAGCTAACAGAATCCTTGGCTTCATATCAAGAAGTATAAATAATAGAAGTCCTCAGGTTGTTCTTCAACTCTATATATCTTTGGTTAGGCCTCATTTAGATTATGCTGCACACAGTTCTGGTCACCGTATTACAGAATGGATATAAATGCACTGGAAAACGTACAGAGGAGGATGACAAAGTTGATCCCATGTATCAGAAATCTTCCCTATGAGGATAGACTGAGGGCTTTGAATCTGCACTCTTTAGAAAGGCGTAGAATTAGGGGGGATATGATTGAGGTGTATAAATGGAAAACAGGAATAAATAAAGGGGATGTAAATAGCGTGCTGAAAATATCCAGCCAAGACAGGACTCGCAGCAATGGTTTCAAGTTGGAAAAGTTCAGATTCAGGAGGGATATAGGAAAGCACTGGTTTGGTAATAGAGTTGTGGATGAGTGGAGCAAACTCTCGAGTACCGTCATAGGGGCTGGGATGTTGTGTAGTTTAAAAATAGGTTAGATAAATACATGAGTGGGTGTGAGTTGGACCTGACTAGCTTGTGCTTGTGCTACTAGGTCAGATGCCGTACTAATTCCTTAAGTGGAAGTGACCTGACTACCTGGAGTTTACCTGGAGAGGGTTAACCCCAGGAGGTTGGGTCTAAGCCGGGGAGTGATGGACCTGCCTCGCATGGGTCAGTAGGCCTGCTGCAGTGTTCCTATTTCTTATGTTATTATGTTCTTATATTCACACCGCACATTGCCCCTATACACGACATCTCCACTTCCTTCGGCCTTCTTTTTGTTGCAATATTCACCATCCATGCTTCACACCCATATAACAATAATAATAATACAGTGGACCCTCGGTTAACGAATACCCCGGAAATCGTACAATTATGAAAGTATAATATTTTAAGTGCATGTGGAAGTGTATTTTTGGGGGTCTGAAATAGACTAACTTACGTGACATTATTTCTTAAGGACGTAAATTCGTTCAGTAAGGGCACTTGAGCAGGCTTCTGGGATGAAGTTTTTTCGTTAACCGAGGGTCCACTGTACAGTGGTTCCTCGGTTAACGATGGTCCCCAAACTCGCCCTTTTATGTAAGTTTATTTTTTTTAAATGCTTTTGTAAGTGTATTTTTGGGGTCTAAAAGGACTAGTCTATTTTACATTATTCCTTATGGGGATAAATTCGTTTGGTAATGGCACTTGCACAGCATTCTGGAACGAAAAAATATCGTTAACCGAGGTACCACTGTAATAATAATAATAATAATTTTTTATTTTTGCATGATACATGTTTGTACAATTAGGTGTACATGCCAAAAGCCCCTTTATGTGCAGAGCACTTTGGGCAAATTTAAGATTAACCATTTGACTGTCGCAAGCCTAATTCTGAAACTCTCTTCCTATGTCACAAAATTTGAAAAAAAAAAAAAATTCTTATGAAAATGGTAAGATTAATTTTCTGATTGTTTTAAAAAAAAAAAAAAAAAATGGATCCGGCATAAAGTTGGCAGAAAATGAGCAGCGTATGGCAACAGTGGCGAATGCCATTCACCTGGTAAACTTTTTTTTACTCCCATTCGAAGGTTTCTTGTTTTTTCCACTATTTTATTTTTTCAGGTAACTTATGTGGCCTGTGAGACCAAAGTAAGGTGCAATGTACATATATACTACACTCGTTGTATGCAATACACTAACTTCACAAACATTATTATCATTATATTGTTTACAAAACTTGTTTACATAAACCAACAATACAAAATTTTTTTTATTACATACTATTGTTCTATAATATATATACAAATATATATATAATATACAGTGGACCCTCGGTTAACAAATACCCCGGAAATCGTACAGTTATGTAAGTATAATATTGTAAGTGCATGTGGAAGTGTATTATTGGGGGTCTGAAATAGACTAACCTACGTGACATCATTTCTTAAGGACGTAAATTTGTTCGGTAATGGCACTTGAGCAGGATTCTAGGATGAAGTTTTTTCGTTAACCGAGGGTCCACTGTATATACACTGGACATGTTCATAGAAGTTCTGCAGCTTGTGGAACTCTTTGAAACGTGGTTTCATGCAGAGTGGTGTTTTACATTCCTCACCCACAAAACGAGTGTCTGCATTTTTGTGGGCGTTTTTTTGTATGTGTACAGACAAAACACCTCTTCTGAGCAGTTTTCTTCAAAGTAGTAGCAGGCAGATGTGTTATGTAGTTATCCTAGGTCGATTGTCGTCATTCCTTCCCTCCTTCCTTCCTTTCTTCCTACCTTCCTTCCTTCCTTCCTTCCTTCCTTCCTTCCTTCCTTCCTTCCTTCCTTCCTTCCTTCCTTCCTTCCTTCCTTCCTTCCTTCCTTCCTTCCTTCCTTCCTTCCTTCCTTCCTTCCTTCCTTCCTCCTCACCTCCCTACCTACCTACCTACCTACCTACCTACCTACCACCTACCTACCTACCCACCCACCACCCACCTCACCACCTCCCACCCACCTCCTCCACCCACCCACCTCCCCACCTACCACCCCACCTCACCCCCCCACCTACCCACCTCACCTCCCACCTCACCCACCCACCTACCTCACCTACCCTACCTAACCTCACCCCTCCACCTACCTACCACCCACCCACCTACCTACCCACCTACCTCCTCCACCTACCACCTACCTACCACCTACCTACCTACCACCTACCTTCCTTCCTTCCTTCCTTCCTATCTACCTACCTTCTTTCCTTTCTTCTTTTCATCTCGTCCTTCCTTCCTTTCTTCCTTCTTGTTTCTATATACAGTCGACCCCCGAGTTTCGTAAAAACTTCACTCCTGAAGTCTGCTCAAGCACTATTACCGAACGAATTTACTCCCTTAAGGAAAAATGTCACGTAGGTTAGTCTATTTCAGACCCCCAAAAATACACTTCCACAAGCACTTACAATATTATACTTACATAACCATTGCCAAGCGGTGAGAGGAGCGACTCTCATTGCTGAGGTCCAGGGAATAAACCCTGGACTTTAATATAAAAAATTTTTTTAAGTAGGTAGTAGGTTGGTAGACAGCAACCACCCAGGGAGGTACTACCATCCTGCCAGGTGACTGTGAAACAGAAACCTGAAACTGTTTTACATGATGGTAGGATTGCTGGTGTCTTTTTTTCTGTCTCATAAACATGCAAGATTTCAGGTACGTCTTGCTACTTCTACTTACACTTAGGTCACACTACGCAAACATGTACACGTTTATGTATACACATTCATTTGAGTTTTCTTTGATTTTATCTTAATAGTTCTTGTTCTTATTACTTTTCCCTTTCATATCCATGGGGAAGTGGAATAAGAATCTTTCCTCCGTAAGCCATGCATGTTGTAAAAGTCAACTAAAATGCCGGGAACAATGGGCTAGTAACCCCTTTTCCTGTATAGCTTACTAAAAAAAAGAAGAAGAAAACCGTCAAAGTGGGATGTTTGAATGTGCGTGGATGTTGTGCGAATGATAAGAAAGAGATGATTGTAGATGTTATGAATGAAAAGAAGCTGGATGTCCTGGCTTTAAGTGAGACAAAGCTGAAGGGGGTAGGAGAGTTTCAGTGGGGAGAAATAAATGGGATTAGATCAGGGGTTTCAAATAGAGTTAGAGCTAAAGAAGGAGTGGCAATAATGTTGAATAATCAGTTATGGCAGGTAAAGAAGGAATATAAATGTATAAATTCAAGGATTATGTGGAGTAAAATAAAGGTTGAATGTGAAAGTGGGTTATAGTAAGTGTTTATGCACCTGGAGAAGAGAGAAGTGTAGAGGAGAGAGAGAGATTTTGGGAAATGTTGAGTGATTGTGTGGGGAGTTTGAACCAAGTGAGAGAGTAATTGTGGTTGGGGATCTTAATGCTAAAGTGGGTAAAAATGTTGTGGATGGAGTAGTAGGTAAATTTGGGGTGCCAGGGTAAATGTAAATGGGGAACCAATAATTGAGCTATGTGTAGAAAGAGGTTTGGTAATAAGTAATACATATTTTATGAAAAAGAGGATAAATAAATATACAAGGTATGATATAGCACGTAAGGAAAGTAGTTTGTTGGATTATGTATTGGTGGATAAAAGGTTGATGAGTAGGCTTCAGGATGTACATGTTTATAGAGGGCAACGGATATATCAGATCATTATTTGGTTGTAGCTACAGTTAGAGTAAAAGGTAGATGGGACAAAAAGAAAATGGCAACAGCAAGTGAGAGAGAGGTAAAAGTGTATAAACTAAGGGAGGAGGAAGTTAGGGTGAGATATAAGAAACTATTGGCAGAAAGGTGGGCTAGTGCAAGTAGGAGTAGTGGGGGGGTTGAAGAGAGTTGGGATAGTTTTAAAAATGCAGTATTAGAATGTGGGGCAGAAGTTTGTGGCTATAGGAGGGTGGGTGCAGGAGGAAAGAGGAGTGAGTGGTGGAATGAAGAAGTAAAGGGTGTGATAAAAGAGAAAAAGGTAGCTTATGAGAGGTTTTTACAAAACAGAAGTGTTAATAGAAGAGCGGAGTATATGGAGAGTAAAAGAAAGGTGAAGAGAGTGGTGAGAGAGTGCAAAAGAAGAGCGGATGAAAGAATGGGAGAGGCTCTGTCAAAAAATTTTGCTGAAAACAAGAAAAAATTTTGGAGTGAGATAAACAAGGTAAGAAAGCCTAGGGAACGAATGATTTGGTCAGTTAAAAACAGAGTAGGGGAGTTAGTAGATGGGGAGCTGGAGGTATTGGGTAGATGGCGGAAATATTTTGAGGAACTTTTAAATGTCAATGAAAAAAGGGAGGCGGTAATTTCATGTACTGGCCAGGGAGGTACAACATCGTTTAGGAGTGAAGAAGAGCAGGATGTGAGTGTGGGGGAGGTGCGTGAGGCATTACGTAGAATGAAAGGGGGTAAAGCAGCTGGAATTGACGGAATCATGACAGAAATGTTAAAAGCAGGGGGATATAGTGCTGGAGTGGTTGGTATTTTTGTTTAATAAATGTATGAAAGGGGAAGGTACCTAGGGATTGGCAGAGAGCATGTATAGTTCCTTTATATAAAGGGAAGGGGGATAAAAGAGAGTGTAAAAATTATAGGGGAATAAGTTTACTGAGTATACCAGGTAAAGTGTATGGCAGGGTTATTATTGAAAGAATTAGAGGTAAGACAGAGAGTAGGATTGCAGATGAGCAAGGAGGCTTTAGAGTGGGTAGGGGATATGTAGATCAAGTGTTTACAGTGAAGCATATATGTGAACAGTATTTAGATAAAGGTAGAGAAGTTTTTATTGCATTTATGGATTTAGAAAAGGCATATGATAGAGTGGATAGGGGAGCAATGTGGCAAATGTTGTAAGTGTATGGAATAGGTAGTAAGTTACTGAAGGCTGTAAAGAGTTTTTATGAGGATAGTGAGGCTCAGGTTAGGGTGTGTAGGAGAGAGGAGATTACTTCCCGGTAAAAGTAGGTCTTAGACAGGGATGTGTAATGTCACCATGGTTGTTTAATATATTTATAGATGGGGTTGTAAAAGAAGTAAAGGCTAGGGTGTTGGGGAGAGGGGTGGGATTAAATTATGGAGAATTAAATGCAAAATGGGAGTTGACACAATTACTTTTGCTGATGATACTGTGCTTATGGGAGATTCTAAAGAAAAGTTGCAAAGGTTAGTGGACGAGTTTGGGAGAGTGTGTAAAGGTAGAAAGTTAAAAGTGAACATAGATAAGAGTAAGGTGATGAGGGTATCAAACGATTTAATTAAAGAAAATTGGATATCACATTGGAGAGAGGGATTATGGAAGAAGTAAATGTTTTCAGATATTTGGGAGTTGGACGTGTCAGCGGATGGATTTATGAAGGATGAGGTTAACCATAGAATTGATGAAGGAAAAAAGGTGAGTGGTGCATTGAGGTATCTGTGGAGACAAAAACGTTATCCATGGAGGCAAAGAAGGGAATGTACGAAAGTATAGTGGTACCAACACTCTTATATGGGTGTGAAGCATGGGTTGCAAATGCTGCAGCGAGGAGGAGGCTGGAGGCAGTGGAGATGTCCTGTCTAAGGGCAATGTGTGGTGTAAATATTATGCAGAAAATTCGGAATGTGGAAATTAGGAGAAGGTGTGGAGTTACTAAAAGTATTTGTCAGAGGGCTGAAGAGGGGTTGTTGAGGTGGTTTGGTCATTTAGAGAGAATGGATCAAAGTAGAATGACTTGGAGAGCGTATAAATCTGTAGGGAAGGAAGGCGGGGTAGGGTCGTCCTAGAAAAGGTTGGAGGGAAGGGGTAAAGGAGGTTTTGTGGGCGAGGGGCTTGGACTTCCAGCAAGCATGTGTGAGCGTGTTAGATAGGAGTGAATGGAGACGAATGGTTTTTGGGACATGACGATCTGTTGGAGTGTGAGCAGGGTAACATTTTGTGAAGGGATTCAGGGAAACCAGTTAATTGATTTAGTTGGACTTGAGTCCTGGAAATGGGAAATACAATGCCTGCACTTTAAAGGAGGGGTCTGAGATAGTGACAGCTGGGAGGGACTTTTCTCAGCTGTCGTATCTGAGCTCCTCTGCAAAGAGGAGTTGTTAAATGTTGATGAAGATAGGGAAGCTGTGATTTCGTGTATAGGGCAAGGAGGAATAACATCTTGTAGGAGTGTGGAAGAGCCAGTTGTGAGTGTGGGGGAAGTTCGTGAGGCAGTGGGTAGAATGAAAGGGGGTAAGGCAGCTGGGATTGATGGGATAAAGATAGAAATGTTAAAAGCAGGTGGGGATATAGTTTTGGAGTGGTTGGTGCTATTATTTAATAAATGTATGGAAGAGGGTAAGGTACCTAGGGATTGGCAGAGAGCGTGTATTGTTCCTTTGTATAAAGGCAAAGGGGACAAAAGAGAGTGCAAAAATTATAGGGGAATAAGTCTGTTGAGTGTACCTGGTAAAGTGTATGGTAGAGTTATTATTGAAAGAATTAAGAGTAAGACAGAAAGCAGGATAGCAGATGAACAAGGGTGCTTTAGGAAAGGTAGGGGGTGTGTAGACCAAGTGTTCACAGTGAAACATATAGGTGAACAGTATTTGGATAAGGGTAAAGATGTTTTTGTGGCATTTATGGATTTGGAAAAGGCGTATGATAGGGTAGATAGGGGGGCAATGTGGCAGATGTTGCAGGTGTATGGAATAGGAGGAAGGTTACTGAAAGCAGTTTTTATGAGGATAGTGAGGCTCAGGTTAGAGTGTGTAGGAGGGAGGGGGACTATTTCCCAGTAAAAGTGGGCCTTAGACAAGGATGTGTGATGTCACCGTGGTTGTTTAATATATTTATAGATGGGGTTGTAAGAGAAGTGAATGCGAGGGTCTTGGCAAGAGGTGTTGGGCTAAAAGATAAAGAAGCAAATACAGTGGTACCCCGACTTACGATATTTTTTCATTCCAGAATGCTGTTCAAGTGCTATTACCAAACAAATTTATCTCCATAAGAAATGATGTAAAATAGACTAGTCCTTTTAGACCCCCAAAATTACACTTACAAAAGCATTTAAAAAAATAAACTTACATAAAAGGGTGTGTTTGGGGACCATCGTAAGTCGGGGTACCACTGTACAAAGTGGGAGTTGTCACAGTTGCTTTTTGCTGATGAAACTGTGCTTTTGGGAGATTCTGAAGAGAAGTTGCAGAGGTTGGTGGATGAATTTGGTAGGGTGTGTAAAAGAAGAAAATTGAAAGTGAATATAGGAAAGAGTAAGGTGATGAGGATAACAAAAAGAATAGGTGACGAAAGATTGGATATCAGATTGGAGGGAGAGAGTATGGAGGAGGTGAATGTGTTCAGATATTTGGGAGTGGACATGTCGGCGGATGGGTCTATGAAGGATGAGGTGAATCTTAGAATTGATGAGGGGAAAAGGGTGAGTGGAGCACTTCGGAGTCTGTGGAGACAAAGAACCTTGTCCATGGAAGTAAAGAAGGGAATGTATGAGAGTATAGTTATACCAACGCTCTTATATGGGTGTGAAGCATGGGTGATGAATGTTGCAACGAGGAGAAGGCTGGAGGCAGTGGAGATGTCATGTCTGAGGTCAATGTGTGGTGTGAATATAATGCAGAGAATTCAGAGTTTGGAAATTAGGAGGAGGTGCGGGATTACCAAAACGATTGTCCAGAGAGCTGAGGAGGGGTTGTTGAGGTGGTTTGGACATGTAGAGAGAATGGAACGAGACAGAGTGACTTCGAGAGTGTATAAATCTGTAGTGGAGGGAAGGCGGGGTAGGGGTCGGCCTAGAGAAGGTTGGAGGGAGGGGGTAAAGGAAGTTTTGTGTGCGAGGGGCTTGGACTTCCAGCAAGCATGTGTGAGCGTATTTGATAGGAGTGAATGGAGGCATATGGTTTTTAATACTTGACGTGCTGTTGGAGTGTGAGCAAAGTAACATTTATGAAGGGATTCAGGGAAACCGGCAGGCCGGACTTGAGTTCTGGAGATGGGAAGTACAGTGCCGGCACTCTGAAGGAGGGGTGTTAATGTTGCAGTTTTATAACTGTAGTGTAAAGCACCCCTCTGGCAAGACAGTGATGGAGTGAATGATGATGAAAGTTTTTCTTTTTCGGGCCACCCTGCCTTGGTGGGAATCGGCCGATGTGTTAATAAAAAAAAAAATTGAAAGAGCACGCTGGGTAATGTTCTCTCAGTGGTAAACAATGCTAGACTGGCGTTCTGCACGGCGAGGCACGCAAGCGCGGGCAGGTGGACAGGTCTGGTACGGACCGCTACACGAGGGAAATATTTACCGAAAAAAGCGCTCGAAACACGAATTCACTGATATACGAAATCACCGAAACACAAGGGACCACTGTACATTCACTTCCTCCACACTCCCTCCCTCCAATCTGATATCCAATCTTTCATTACCTAAATTTTATGTTATCCTCATCACTTTACTCTTTTCTCTGTTCACTTTTAATTTCCTTCTTTTATATACCCTACAAAACTCATCCATCAACCTCTGCAACTTCTCTTCAGAATTTCCCAAATTCACAGTGTTATCAGCAAAAAGCAACTGTGACAGCTCCCACTTTGTGTTAGATTCTTTATCTTTTAATCCCATGCCTCTTGCCAACACCCGAGCATTCACTCCTGTAATAACCCCATCTATAAATATATTGAAGAACCATGGTGACATCACACATCCCTGTCTAAGGCCTACTTTTACTGGGAAATAATCTCCCTCTCTCCTACATACTCTAACCTGAGCCTCACTATCCTCGTAAGAACTCTTCACTGCTTTCAGTAACCTGCATCCTATTCCATACATTTGCAACATCTGCCACATTGCCCCCCTATCTACCCTATCATATGCCTTTTCCAAATCCATAAATGCCATGAAAACCTCTTTACCCGTATCTAAATACTGTTCACCTGTATGTTTCACTGTAAACTTTAGGTCTACACACCCCCTACCCTTCCTAAAGCCTCTTTGTTCATCTGCAATCCTGCTCTCTTTCTTACTCTTAATTCTTTCAATAATAATTCTACCATATGCTTTACCAGGTATACTCAACAGGCTTAATCCCCTGTAATTTTTACTCTCTTCTTTATCCCCTTTGCCTTTATACAAAGGAACTATGCATGCTCTCTTACAATCGCTAGGTACCTTACCCTCTTCCATACATTTATTAAATAAAAGCAGTAACCATTCCAAAACTATATCCCCACCTGCTTATAACATTTCTGTCTTTATCCTATCAATCCTGGCTGCAAAAGAGGGTAAGGCAAATAAATTCATATATGCAACAAATAGTTCCTTACCCATTGTCTAGGTATTATTCACTTTTATGCTTCAGTATGTGTAAGCTGTGGGTGTACACAGCTACCCTTCCAAAATCCTCCTTTTTCTGCAGTTCTATTCTCTGTCTTACTCTTAATTCTTTCATTAATAATTGTACCATACACATGACGTTGTATACTCAGCAGGCTTATTCCCTTATAAATCTTAACCTCTTAGGGTCCAGACCCCCAATCTGAAACTTGTCCACAGGCACCGACCCAGAAAGGATTAAACTGTCTTTTGTCCTCTTTTGTCTTTATATTCAGTATCTTATTTAGGAGCATTCCAAATAATAAAAATTTGAGTAAGGGAACTATTACTGTACATGAAATGGCATTTCAATAAATATGAGATTGAGTTTTGTGCAGAAAAACAGCTTAAAGAAAGAATTACATTTATCAAATTTTTTATTAAGTTTTCACTGTTTGTTTTGTGTGAATTATCTTGTAAAGTGAATTTTATGTATATTTTCCTTGATGGGGGACAGCTGCCATACTTTAAGAAAAATTATTATAACAGTGGTAATTAAAAGTATTGAAAGGGTAAACTCTGACATATTTTTTATATAAATTAATTAAATATGCCTAAAAGAGCATATTGAGTAAAATAATAGTGAACAGCCTTTTTTAGTAATGTATTATTCATAAATTTACAGAAAATACAAGAAACACTTACCCCACACACCATCCAGTACACATAAGACATCACGGAAAAAGTCTGCAACTCCAAGAATACCAGCCAGAGATGAGCCTGTGAAGCATCCTCAGTCACCACTGGAATTGGCTCGTTCTCGGCTTCATGTTTCAGCAGTCCCCGAGTCATTACCATGCCGTGAAAATGAATTCCAAGATATATACTCTTTTGTTGAAGGCAAACTAATGGATGGCACTGGAGGATGCATGTAAGTTATACTGTAGAATGAAACTCGTGAAACTCCTTTTTAAAACATAAAATAAGCTTATTGTAAAAATTTTTTATTATACATTTAAATCTTCTCTATGGGAAAGGGCAAAAGAATCCTTCCTGTGTAAGCCATGCGTGTTGTAAGAGGTGACTAAAATGCTGTAAGCAAGGTGCTAGTAATCCTCCTGTAGAAATTGTTAACCCTTTGAGGGTCCAGGCCGTAGTTCTATGCCTTGTCCACAGGGTTCAAGAATTTTAGGAATGCACTAAAATGTTATTTTAGTGCATTCCTGACACTAAAATACCATTTCCTCTGTTTATTAGTTACGTTTCTAGGCTAGGAATTCCATTTTTATTTTTTATTCACATAAAGAATTTTTATTCGCACCAAAAATAAAAGATTTACTGTTATGCAATATTGTAATAATTTTATAAATAATATCAGCGCATTCGTGAATGTATATCAGACCTACCAGTTGATGTGTATTAGACGCGTAAAGTCATTTGTTTACTTTTGAACGTCGGCAAAAATCGAACATTTCTGCTAATTTGAGCTCAATTTCAAGCTATTTTCAGTAATAAAACCAATCAAAATCATCTCTTTTTCTGTAATATATCTTCCATTCTATCAGCTGAAACCAAGAAACCGTGAATACAACCGTAAATAGCATTAAAAAAAGCACTGCAAATTCGGTTTTAATCCAAAATCAGTTTTTTTTTCTCATTACGCACTGCGTGCTGCAGGATTTGTTTTACAGTGGGCCCCCAAGTTATGTTCACCTTGGAAATCGTACAATTATGTAAGTGTAATATTATAAGTGTATTTTTGGGGGTCTGAAATGTACTAACCTACTTGACATTATTTCTTAGGGAGAAAATTTTTTCGGTAATGGCACTTAAGCTGCCTTCTGGAATGAATTATGCTCGTAACTCGGGGGTCCACGGTATATGGTGCACACTTACCACATAGATCCATTCTCTCATATCTAGGCCCAAATTTACTGCTCACAGCTTATCTGAGTGAGCTGAGCTCATGGCATAGAACTACGGCTTGGACCCAGGCTTCAAAGCTGTAGAACTACGGCTTGGACCCAGGCTTCAAAGCTGTAGAACTACGGCTTGGACCCAGGCTTCAAAGCTGTAGAACTACGGCTTGGACCCAGGCTTCAAAGCTGTAGAACTACGGCTTGGACCCAAGCTTCAAAGCTGTAGAACTACGGCTTGGACCCAGGCTTCAAAGCTGTAGAACTACGGGATGGACCCCTAAAGGGTTAAATGTAGAAAAAAACCTTTACGTTTCTTTTTCAGGTCACACTGCCTTTGTGGTAAAAAGAAAAACATTTAAATCTTCAGATTCAACTAAGGAGGTTTTGTGTGCAATGGTTTGGACATCCAGCAGGCATGCGAGTGTGTGTTAGGAGTGAGTAGAGATGAATGGTTTTTGGGACCTGACGAGCTGTTGGAGTGTGAGCAGGGTAATACTTTGTACTTCCCACTTCCAGGACTTAGCCCTGGAAGTGGGAAGTACAATGCCTGCACTTTAAAGGAGGGGTTTGGGGTATTGGCAGTTTGGAGGGACATCTAAACTGTCTCATCTTAGCGCCTCTGCAAAGACAGTACTCGCCTATTTGTGGTTGCAGGAGTCGAGTCATAGCTCCTGGCCCTGCCTCTTCACTGATCGCTACTAGGTCCCCTCTCTCCCTGCTTCTATGAGCTTTATCAAACCTTGTCTTAAAACTATGTATGGTTCCTGCCTCCACTACATCACTTGCCAGACTATTCCACTTCCTGACAACTCTATGACTAAAGAAATACTTCCTAACGTCCCTTTGATTCATCTGAGTCTTCAACTTCCAATTGTGGCCCCTTGTTTCTGTGTCCAATCTCTGGAACATCCTGTCTCTGTCCACCTTGTCAATTCCTCTCGGTATTTTGTATGTCGTTATCACGTCTCCCCTAATCCTCCTGTCCTCCAGTGTTGTCAGGCCAATTTCCCTTAACCTTTCTTCGTAGGAGATTTCCCTTTGCTCTGGAACTAGTCTTATTGCAAACCTTTGCACTTTCTCTAATTTCTTGACATGCTTAACCAGGTGTGGGTTCCAAACTGGTGCTGCATTCTCCAGTATGGGCCTGACACGGTGTACACTGTCGTGAACGATTCTTTACTGAGGTATTGGAACGCTATTCTTAGGTTTGCCAGACGCCCATATGCTGCAGCAGTTATCTGGTTAACATGTGCCTCAGGAGATGTGCTCGGTATTATATTCACTCCAAGATCCTTTTCCTTGAGTGAGGTTTGCAGTCTTTGGCCACCTAGCCTATACTCTGTCTGCAGTCTTCTTTGCCCTTCCCCGATCTTCATGACTTTGCATTTGGCGGGGTTAAATTCGAAGAGCCAGTTAATGGATCAGGCTTGCAGTCTGTCCAGGTCTCTTTGTAGTCCTGCCTGATCCTCATCTGATTTAATTCTTCTCATTAACTTCACATCATCTGCAAACATGGACACTTTTGAGTCTATTCCTTTTGACATGTCATTCACATATACCAAAAATAGCACTGGTCCTAGGACTGACTCCTGTGGAACCCCGCTATTCTCTGATCCATTGCAGTGCTCTTTTTGTAATGTGTGCCTGATCCTCTAGCTTTTGCACTAATCTCTTGTGAGGAACTGCCTTCTTGCAATCCAAGAAAATGCAATCTACCCACCCCACTTTCTCTCATGTCTTACTTCCGTTACCTTGTCATAACAGGATTTTCCTTCCCTGAATCTTTACTGGTTGTCGTGTTTAAGCTTGTTCCGACCTAGGTGCTCCACCACTCTTCTGATAATCATCTTCATGACTTTGCATACTATACACGTCGGTGACACTGGTCTGTAGTTTAGTGCCTTGTGTCTGTGTCCTTTCTTAAAAATGGGGACTACGTTTGCCCTGATTATGTATGAGTGATAGTGAAAGTGTTGAATGATGAACAAAGTTTTTTCTTTCTTTTTGGGTCACCCTGCCTCGGTGGGAAATGGCTGACATGTTAAATCTTTCCTCACTTAATGGCATACTCATTTTCTGGCAACTCGGACTTACGATGGGCTCTTTCCAGTATTCATACAGTGGACCCCCGGCTAACGAACACCCCGGAAATCGTACAATTATGTAAGTATAATATTGTAAGTGCTTGTGGAAGTGTATTTTTGGGGGTCTGAAATAGACTAACCTACGTGACATTATTTCTTAAGGAAGTAAATTCGTTCGGTAATGGCACTTGAGCAGGCTTCTGGGATGAAGTTTTTTCGTTAGCCGGGGGTCCACTGAATAATGTATATTAGAGCTAATTTCCTTTATTCTTTTTATTACAGTGTACTACTGTATAAACATTTAAAAAATACCAGTAATGTTATAAATCAGGGCTACTCAACTACTATGAGCAAAGGTCTACTTGGACAAGTACCAATGTATGCAAAGGTCCGGATACATTTTTTACATAATGTTTCATTATGTAAAAAAAAAAATAATGGCATTTCATATTACAGTGGACCCCCGCAAATCGGCCCTAATCCGTTCCAGGAGCTAGGCCTAAAATCGAACTGTCCGATTTCTGAACCTTTATTTCCCATAAGAAATAATGTAAATACAATTAATCCGTTCCAGACACCCAAAAATATTCACAAAAAATTAATTTTGTAAATATTAACTATAGTTTTACATACACAAAACACATAATAACAACACAATAAATTTACATTTAAAATAACATTTACTTACCTTTATTGAAGATTGTTGATGGCATCTGGAAGATAGGGAGGAGTGAGGGAGGGCTGGGTGTTTGGAATTGGAATCCCCACTCCCTGCATGCCTGCTACACTCCCTGCATGCCTGCTCCATTCCCTGCATGCCTGCTACACTCCCTGCATGCCTGCTACACTCCCTGCATGCCTGCTACACTCCCTGCATGCCTGCTACACTCCCTGCATGCCTGCTACACTCCCTGCATGCCGATGGTGTTCCTCACTTTCTTTACCACGGGTTCCACTAGGAAGCTTCTTTGGACCCATGGTGACTTATATTTCAGTGACAATCAATAAACAATAAAATTTTTGTGAAATGTTTGAATGAGCGCGCTGGGTAATGCTCACTCAAGGATAAACAAAGCTAGACTGGCTCACGACGCCTGCGAGGCGCGCAGGCGCAGGGCAGGTGGACAGGTCTGGTACGTGGGCCGATAATCGGGGAAGGGCCAAAAATCGGGGAAAAATTGGGCCGAAAAAAGCGATCGATAATCGACCCAGCCGATAATCAGACCGACTGATTTCTGGGGGTCCACTGTACTGCTCTTCACTAAGGCAATTGTTTCACTACATATGAGGCAAAGGGTCTTAGAGCTGCTTGTGGGAAGAATGAAAGCATACTGATGTATCCATTCTTCCTTGAAGGAATGATTTTCATCATCAAACTTTCTTCTTTTTGAACATACCATGTCTCCTTTAAAAAGATATGACTAGTTTAGTAAAACAAATCATTTGATATGGAAATAAATATCTGGAGCATTAAAAAACCCAAAAACTAGAAGTCATATTTGGACTGTAAAATAATAGCATAATAAATATGAAAATATCGATCAATTTGCTTTAATAAACACAAGCTTGGTGAAGCAGTTGTCCTCTGTATTATGAAATGTATTTATTACTGAAATTTATCTGTACAGTGGACCCTCGGAAATCGAACATAATCTGTTCCAGGAGCTTGTTCTTAACTCGAAATGTTCGAAAATCAAATTAATATTTCCCATAGGAAATAATGGAAATACAATTAATCCGTTCCAGAAACCCAAAAATATTAAAAAATAATACAGTGGACCCCTGGAAATCGGTCGGTCTGATTATCGGCCGACTCTATTATCGATCGCTTTTTTCGGTTCAATTTTTGCCCGATTATCGGCAGTTTCCCAGATTATCGGCCCGCGTCCCAGACCTGTGCACCTGCTCCGCGCTTGCACGCCTCGCCATGCAGGCGTCGTGAGCCATTCTAGCTTTGTTTACCCTTGAGTGAACATTAACCAGCGTGCTCATTCAAGCATTTCACAATACAGTGGACCCCCGAGTTTCGTAAAAACTTCACTCCTGAAGTCTGCTCAAGTGCCATTACCGAACGAATTTACTCCCTTAAGGAAAAATGTCACGTAGGTTAGTCTATTTCAGACCCCAAAAAATACACTTCCACAAGCACTTACAATATTATACTTACATAATTGTACGATTTCTGGGGTTTAAGAAACTCGGGGGTCCACTGTAATTTTATTGTTTTTAGTGCGTCACTGTGAAATATAAGTCACCACCGGTCCAAAGAAGCTTCCTAGTGGCACCCCTGTGGCTAAGAAAGTGAGGAACACCATCGAACTGAAGGAGATAGTTGAAAAATATGAGTGGCGTACATGAGGGGGAGCTTGCCAGGATGTACGGAAAAAACAAATCTATCACCTCTGTCCTGGCAAAGAGAAAAGAACTCAAGGAAGCTGATGTTGCAAAAGTTGTTAACATGTTTGCCAAAAATAGATCAAAAACAGTGGATGAGGTTGAGAAGTTGTTGGCGGTGTGGATCAACGAAAAACAGATACAGTGGACCCTCGGTTAACGAAAGGTCCCGTTAACGAAAGTTTCGGAAAACGTAAGCTTTTTTCGGAATCGGTTAGCGAAAAATTCCTCGGTTACCGAAAGGTATTAGACGTGTCCGCCTGCTCCGCGCAAGCGCAGGACACCAGTGAAGCGTTGTTTACCATTGAGAGAACATTACCTAGCGCGCTCTTTCAAAGATTCACAATATATTTGGTGTCTTTTTTGGTGGTTTAGTGATTGTCACTGTGAAATAAGTCACCATGGGTCCAAAGAAGCTTCCTAGTGGCACCCCAGTGGTAGGATTCATGGAGGGAGTGTAGCATTCATGGAGTGAGTGTAGCATTCATGCAGGGAGTGTAGCATTCATGCAGGGAGTGTAGCATTCATGCAGGAGTGTAGCATTCATGCAGGAGTGTAGCATTCATGCAGAGAGTGTAGCATTCATGCAGGGAGTGTAGCATTCATGCAGGGAGTGTAGCATTCATGCAGAGAGTGTAGCATTCATGCAGGGAGTGTAGCATTCATGCAGTGAGTGTAGCATTCATGCAGGGAGTGTAGCATTCATGCAGAGAGTGTAGCATTCATGCAGGGAGTGTAGCATTCATGCAGGAGTGTAGCATTCATGCAGGGAGTGTAGCATTCATGCAGGGAGTGTAGCATTCATGCAGGGAGTGTAGCATTCATGCAGGGAGTGTAGCAGGCATGCAGGGAGTGTAGCAGGCATGCAGGAGTGAGCAGGCATGCAGGAGTGTAGCAGGCATGCAGGGAGTGTAGCAGGCATGCAGGGAGTGTAGCAGGCATGCAGGGAGTGTAGCAGGCATGCAGGGAGTGTAGCAGGCATGCAGGGAGTGTAGCAGGCATGCAGGGAGTGTAGCAGGCATGCAGGAGTGTAGCAGGCATGCAGGGAGTGTAGCAGGCATGCAGGGAGTGTAGCAGGCATGCAGGGAGTGTAGCAGCATGCATTAAAAGAAAAGAAAGGAAGTAACCCCAGAGAGGGACTTGTTACCTGAAGTCCTTTTGGATGGGGATTTCCTTCCAACCATTAACACCCTGCCCCTGTCAGCAACTCTACCTTCCAGATGCTTGCAACTCTTCAATAAAGGTAAGTAAATGTTATTTTTTTTTTGAGTGATTATTTTTTTGTGGAACGAATTAATTGTATTTACATTATTTCTTATGGGAAATAAGGTTTCAGATAACGAAAGTTTCAGATTAAGTAATAGCTCCTGGACCGGATTAATTTCGTTAACCGAGGGTCCACTGTACGTAGCGGGAAAAACAGTGGATGAGGTTGAGAAGTTGTTGGCGGTGTGGATCGACGAAAAACAGATAGCGGGAAAAACAGTGGATGAGGTTGAGAAGTTGTTGGTGGTGTGGATCGACGAAAAACAGATAGCGGGAAAAACAGTGGATGAGGTTGAGAAGTTGTTGGCGGTGTGGATCAACGAAAAACAGATAGCGGGTGATAGTGTTTCCATGGCGATAATTTGTGAAAAGGCAAGGCAGTTGCACGCAGATCTTGTCAAGACAATGGCTGGAACCAGTGTTGATGTGAGTGATTTTAAAGCCAGCAAAGGCTGGTTTGACAGATTTAGGAAACGTAGTGGCATACACAGTGATGTAAGGCATGGTGAGGCAGCCAGTTCAGACAAACGTGCTGCTGAAAAGTTTGTGTCTGAATTTAAGGGGTTAGTAGACACTGAAAATTTCAAACCCCAACAAGTGTTTAATTGTGATGAAACAGGCCTGTTTTGGAAGAAAATGCCAAAGAGGACCTACATTACTCCAGAGGAAAAGGCACTGCCAGGACACAAGCCTATGAAAGAGAGGCTAACTCTCATGATGTGTAGTAATGCTAGTGGGGATTTTAACCCTTTCAGGGTCCAAGGGGGTCTCCGAAACTTGTTCTCAGGGTCCAAGAATAAAAAAAAAATTATTTTTTCATATGAAATGATAGAGAATCTTTTTCCGATCATAACGCCACAAAAATTATGAAATTTGATCGAAAACTAACGGAATTATGCTTTCGCGAAGTTAGCGGCAGCCATGACACTTACGCATCGGCGATTTCGCCCACTTTGAGCCCTATTTTCGGCAAATTCCAATGTTTCAGGCAACTAAAATTATAGCTATTTCGCTAGAACTCCATTTCTTCTATCGATTGAGTACAAGAAACCGCCTATTTACCTATTACAACTACCCAAAATAGTGGTCAGAAAATGGCAATTTGGCCAATTTCACACAAATTTCAAACGATGCCAATTTCAAAATAGGGTCCAGAATAAACAAGGCAGACATTCCTGGCACTAAAATAACATCTTCTCTGTTCATTAGTCACGTTTCCAGGCCCCTCTTACATTACTTTTGCTTTTGAATTTTTATTCTCAAAAAAAAATAGAAGATTTACTGTTATGTATACAACTGCATCATTGTATAAATGGTATAAATAATATTAGAGCACTTGTGCATGAATATTAGACTCGCCACTGTATGTGTATTGAATGCATGGTGTGATTTGTTTACTCTTGAACATCGTCAAAAATCGAACATTTTCGCGACTTTGAGCTCAATTTCAAGGTACTTCTCTTTGTCAAACCAATCAAAATCATCTCTATTTCTGTAATATATCTTCCAGTCTATCAAATGAGACCAAGAAAACGAGAATACATCAATAAATACCATACGAAAATAGACTGCAAAGTCGATGTTTTAAACCAAAAACACGGTCAGAGTTTTTTTTTCCTCATTATGCACTGTGTGGTGCAGGAATTTTTTTATACTGCGCACACTGACCGCACAGACCCATTGTAACACATCTAGGCCTAACAGCCTGTTTCTGCTTGATTTGAGGGCGCTAGAATTTAGGCGTACTAGTACGTCAATAACCCCAGGGCGTAAGCCGTACTAGTACGTCAACCAGGCGTAGCCACTATACGCAACCCTGAAAGGGTTAAAGTGAAGCCTTTACTGGTATATCACTCTGAAAATCCCAGAGTGTTCAAGAAACACAATGTGAACAAGAATAATTTATGTGTTTTGGAAGACTAACACCAAGGCATGGGTCACAAAGACAATTTTTGTGGAATGGCTCACTGGAGTGTTTTGCCCCAGTGTGAAGAAATACCTCCTGGAACAGAAATTGGGACTCAAGTGCCTCCTGGTACTGGACAATGCTCCTGCTCATCCTCACAACTTGGAAGGCTATTTGTCTGATAACTTCAATTTCATCACAGTGAAGTTCTTGCCTCCTAACACCACTCCTCTCCTCCAGCCCATGGACCAGCAGGTCATTTCTAACTTCAAGAAACTACACAAAAGCAGTGTTTCAAAAGTGCTTTGAAGTGACCTCGGACACTGAGTTGACCCTAAGAGAGTTCTGGAAAGATCACTTCAGTATCGTCCATTGCATAGGCCTTATAGGTAAGGCTTGGGAGGGAGTGACTTCCAGGACTTTGAACTCTGCTTGGAGACCACTGTGGAAGGATTGTGTTGAAAAGAGGGATTTTGAAGGATTTGAGGCTGACCCTGACGACCCTGTGCCTGTTGTGGAAGGTATTGTGGCATTGGGCAAGTCCCTGGGGTTGGAGGCGAGTGGCGAGGATGTGGAAGAGTTGGTAGAGGACCACAGGGTAGTGCTAACCACTGAAGAGCTGCAAGAGCTTCATCTGGAACAGCATCAGACGACAGTAGAGGAAATTGCTTCACAGGAGGAGGAAGATGGACAGGGTGAGGAAATAACTTCTTCAGAGATTAAGGAAATTTGTTCCAAGTGGAATGATGTGCAGACATTTGTTGAAAAACACCACCCTGAGCAAACTGAAACAAGCCATATCTGCAACATGTTCAGTGACAAAACCTTGTCCCACTTCAGGAAAATGTTAGAGGCGCCAGAAACAGAGCACTCTTGAGAGTTATTTTTCTAGACAGGGGTCTAGTGACTCTAAAGCTGGTCCTAGTGGGATTAAAAGACAAAGAAGGGAAGTAACCCCAGAGAGGGACTTGTTACCTGAAGTCCTTATGGAGGGGGATTCCCCTTCCAAACAATGAGTGCTCCCTTTCCCTGTCCTCCCTATCTTCCAGATGCCAGCAAGCCTCTTCAATAAAGGTAAGTAAATGTTATTTATTATTATTTTGTGTGAAGTGTTGTTTTTGTGTATGTATAACTATAATTAATGTCATTAAAATGTATTATTTTTTAATATTTTTGGGTGTCTGAAACAGATTAATTGTATTTACATTTATGGTAAATTAAGGTTCAGAAATCGGCCAGTTCGATTTTAGGCCTAGCTCCTGGAACGGATTAGGGCCGATTTCCGGGGGTCCACTATACATTTTAATGACATTAATTATAGTTCAACGTACACAAAAGAATTACATACTACTGACGATATATTAAATAAATGCATGTATTTTTACTTATCTTTATTGAAGATTGTTGATGGCATATGGAAGATAGGGAGGAGGAGTGAGGGAGGGAGGGGTTAGTATTTGGAAGGGATTTTTTTTTATTTTTTTTTTATTAACTCATCGGCCGATTCCCACCAAGGCAGGGTGGCCCGAAAAAGAAAAACTTTCATCATCATTCACTCCATCACTGTCTTGCCAGAAGGATGCTTTACACTACAGTTATAAAACTGCAACATTAACACCCCTCCTTCAGAGTGCCGGCACTGTACTTCCCATCTCCAGAACTCAAGTCCGGCCTGCCGGTTTCCCTGAATCCCTTCATAAATGTTACTTTGCTCACACTCCAACAGCACGTCAAGTATTAAAAACCATATGCCTCCATTCACTCCTATCAAATACGCTCACACATGCTTGCTGGAAGTCCAAGCCCCTCGCACACAAAACTTCCTTTACCCCCTCCCTCCAACCTTTCCTAGGCCGACCCCTACCCCGCCTTCCCTCCACTACAGATTTATACACTCTCGAAGTCACTCTGTCTCGTTCCATTCTATCTACATGTCCAAACCACCTCAGCAACCCCTCCTCAGCTCTCTGAACAATCGTTTTGGTAATCCCGCACCTCCTCCTAATTTCCAAACTCCGAATTCTCTGCATTATATTCACACCACACATTGACCTCAGACATGACATCTCCACTGCCTCCAGCCTTCTCCTCGTTGCAACATTCATCACCCATGCTTCACACCCATATAAGAGCGTTGGTATAACTATACTCTCATACATTCCCTCTTTACTTCCATGGACAAGGTTCTTTGTCTCCACAGACTCCGAAGTGCTCCACTCACCCTTTTCCCCTCATCAATTCTATGATTCACCTCATCCTTCATAGACCCATCCGCCGACATGTCCACTCCCAAATATCTGAATACATTCACCTCCTCCATACTCTCTCCCTCCAATCTGATATCCAATCTTTCGTCACCTATTCTTTTGTTATCCTCATCACCTTACTCTTTCCTATATTCACTTTCAATTTTCTTCTTTTACACACCCTACCAAATTCATCCACCAACCTCTGCAGCTTCTCTTCAGAATCTCCCAAAAGCACAGTGTCATCAGCAAAAAGCAACTGTGACAACTCCCACTTTGTATTTGCTTCTTTATCTTTTAGCCCAACACCTCTTGCCAAGACCCTCGCATTCACTTCTCTTACAACCCCATCTATAAATATATTGAACAACCACGGTGACATCACACATCCTTGTCTAAGGCCCACTTTTACTGGGAAATAGTCCCCTTCCCTCCTACACACCTAACCTGAGCCTCACTATCCTCATAAAAACTCTTCACTGCTTTCAGTAACCTTCCTCCTATTCCATACACCTGCAACATCTGCCACATTGCCCCCCTATCTACCCTATCATACGCCTTTTCCAAATCCATAAATGCCACAAAAACATCTTTACCCTTATCCAATACTGTTCACCTATATGTTTCACTGTAAACACTTGGTCTACACACCCCCTACCTTTCCTAAAGCCCCCTTGTTCATCCTGCTATCCTTTCCTCCAAAAAGACTTCAGGTATCAAAGCCCTATCTGGGGTTACTTCTCTTCTTTGTCTTTTAATCCCACTAGGACCAGCTTGAGAGTCACTGGACCCTTGTCTCACAAAATAACTGTCCACAGTCCTCTGTTTCTGGTGCCTCTTTAACATTTGCCTGAAGTAGGACATTGTTTGGTCACTGAACATGCTTCTGATATGGCTTGTTTTAGCTTGATCAGGGTGGTATTTCTCAACAAACCTTTGAACATCGTTCCACTTCGAACAAATCTCTTTAATCTCTGAAGAAGGCACCTCAACCAGTCCCTCTTCCTCCTCCTCCCGTGAATCAATAGCCTAAACTCTGGTCTTATGCTCTTCCAGTTCCAGCTGTTGCAGCTCTTCAGTTGTTAGCTCCACCCTGTGGTCTTCCACCAACTCTTCCACATCCTCGCCACTCACCTCCAAACCCAGGGATTTGCCCAATGCCACAATACCTTCCACAACAGGCTCAGGGTCGGCAGGGTCAGGGTCAGCCTCAAACCCTTCAAAATCCCTCTGTTGGACACAACCTGGCCACAATGGTCTCTAAGCAGAGTTCAAAGTCCTGGAAGTCACTCCATTCCAAGCCTTACCTATAAGGCCTATGCAGTTGTAGATATTGAAGTGATTCTTCCAGAACTCTCTAAGGGTCACTTGAGTGTCCGAGGTCACTTCAAAGCACTTTTCAAGCAATGCTTTTGTGTAGAGTTTTTTGAAGTTGGAAATGACCTGCTGGTCCATGGGCTGGAGGAGAGGAGGGTGTTAAGAGGCAAAAACTTCACTTTTATAAATCTGAAGTCATCACACAGTAGGCCTTACAAGTTTGGAGGATGTGCAGGAGCATTGTCCAGTAACAGGAGGCACTTGGGGTTAAATTCCTTTTCCTTTAGGTATTTTTTCACACTGGGGCCAAACACTTCATGGATCCACTCACTGAAAAGTTGCTTTGTGATCCATGCATTCTGACTAGCTCTCCACAAGACACACAATCTATTTTTGACGAGATTGTGTTTCTTGAACACTCTGGAATTTTCTGAGTGATACACCAGTAAAGGCTTCAATTTAAAATCCCCACTAGCATTACTACACAACATGAGAGTTAGCCTTTCTTTCATAGGCTTGTGTCCTGGCAGTGCCTTTTCCTCCTGAGTAATGTATGTTCTGTTGGGTATTTTCTTCCAAAACAGGCCTGTTTCGTCACAATTGAGCACTTGTTGGGGTTTCAAATTTTCAGTCATTATGTAGTCATGAAATTCAGTAATGAATTTTTTAGCCGCATGTTTGTCTGAACTGGCAGCCTCACCATGCCTTACCACATTTTATATGCCACTACGCAAGATCGGCATGCAACTTCCTTGCCTTTTCACAAATGATTGACTCCGACACACTATCACCCGCCAACTCTTTATCCTTGATCCACACCAGCAACAACTTCTCAACCTCTTCGATTATTTGTGGTCTATTTTTGGCTAGCATATTAACACCTTTTGCAACATCAGCTTCCTTGATTTGTTCCTTCTTAGCCAGGATAGAAGCGATAGTTGACCTGTTTTTGCCATATATCCTGGCAAGCTCAGAAATTCGCACACCACTCTCGTATTTTTGTATTATTTCCTTCTTCATGTCTCTGGTGTTTCTCACTTTCTTCACCACAGGGGTACCACTAGGAACTTTCTTGACCCATGGTAGCTTATTTCACAGTCGCACTTAATGAACAAACTCCAAACAATTAATTAATTGTGAAATGTTTGGATGAGCGTGCAGGGTGATGTTTACTCAAGTATAAACAACCCTAGACTGGCTCCCGACGCTTGCGCGGTGAGGCACCCAAGCGCGCCTGGGCAGACAGATCTTGTACGCACTTGTTCGATTGGCGGAAAGTGTTCGATTACCGAAATAAAATTTGTTGTTCTATTTCCGATTTGTTCGATTGCCGAGGTGTTCGATTTCCAAGGGTCCACTGTATTTATTAAAATAAAACATGTTTTATATCCACGCCACATAAATTAGAAACAACCAGATTGAGGAAAATTTTTAACCAATTTGATTAAACATTGATGTGAAGAATTTGATCACAACACGATTCAATACTAAATACCCCACCAACATACTTATTCATTAAAATCAAACTTCACCACAGGGGTACCACTAGGAACTTTCTTGACCCATGGTAGCTTATTTCACAGTCGCACTTAATGAACAAACTCCAAACACAATTAATTAATTGTGAAATGTTTGGATGAGCGTGCAGGGTGATGTTTACTCAAGTATAAACAACCCTAGACTGGCTCCCGACGCTTGCGCGGTGAGGCACCCAAGCGCGCCTGGGCAGACAGGTCTTGTACGCACTTGTTCGATTGGCGGAAAGTGTTCGATTACCGAAATAAAATTTGTTGTTCTATTTCCAATTTGTTCGATTGCCGAGGTGTTCAATTTCCAAGGGTCCACTGTATTTATTAAAATAAAACATGTTTTATATCCATGCCACATAAATTAGAAACAACCAGATTGAGGAAAATTTTTAACCAATTTGATTAAACATTGATACTGTGCTTATGGGAGATTCTAAAGAAAAGTTGCAAAGGTTAGTGGACGAGTTTGGGAGAGTGTGTAAAGGTAGAAAGTTAAAAGTGAACATAGATAAGAGTAAGGTGATGAGGGTATCAAACGATTTAAATAAAGAAAAATTGGATATCACATTGGAGAGAGGGATTATGGAAGAAGTAAATGTTTTCAGATATTTGGGAGTTGACGTGTCAGCGGATGGGTTTATGAAGGATGAGGTTAACCATAGAATTGATGAAGGAAAAAAGGTGAGTGGTGCATTGAGGTATCTGTGGAGACAAAAACGTTATCCATGGAGGCAAAGAAGGGAATGTACGAAATTATAGTGGTACCAACACTCTTATATGGGTGTGAAGCATGGGTTGCAAATGCTGCAACGAGGAGGAGGCTGGAGGCAGTGGAGATGTCCTGTCTAAGGGCAATGTGTGGTGTAAATATTATGCAGAAAATTCGGAATGTGGAAATTAGGAGAAGGTGTGGAGTTACTAAAAGTATTTGTCAGAGGGCTGAAGAGGGGTTGTTGAGGTGGTTTGGTCATTTAGAGAGAATGGATCAAAGTAGAATGACTTGGAGAGCGTATAAATCTGTAGGGGAAGGAAGGCGGGGTAGGGGTCGTCCTAGAAAAGGTTGGAGGGAAGGGGTAAAGGAGGTTTTGTGGGCGAGGGGCTTGGACTTCCAGCAAGCATGTGTGAGCGTGTTAGATAGGAGTGAATGGAGACGAATGGTTTTTGGGACATGACGATCTGTTGGAGTGTGAGCAGGGTAACATTGTGTGAAGGGATTCAGGGAAACCAGTTAATTGATTTAGTTGGACTTGAGTCCTGGAAATGGGAAGTACAATGCCTGCACTTTAAAGGAGGGGTCTGAGATAGTGACAGCTGGGAGGGACTTTTCTCAGCTGTCGTATCTGAGCTCCTCTGCAAAGACAGTGATTATGTATGAGTGTAGTGAAAGTGTTGAATGATGATGAAAGTTTTTTCTTTTTGGGTCACCCTGCCTCGGTGGGAGACGGCCGACTTGTTGAAAAAAAAAAAAAAAAAATTGATGTGAAGAATTTAATCACAACACGATTCATTACTAAATACCCCACCAACGTACTTATTCATTAAAATCAAACTTTCTAAAAAGAAAATGAGGAAACCCGAAATCATTCCTTGGGTAAATGCAAATGCACGACCTTTCCTGAAATTCAAAGTTGCACCAGGGTCGCCAGACTTCCCAGCCCATATGCAGCCAAACTCTTTTTCCAAAAATGCCAAAAAAGTCAACTTCATTGCATAAGTTATAATTACCAATATGAATTACCATTGAATGGAAGAAAATATCACTGTTTAGCTATGCTAGAATACTGTATTCTATTCAGTGTATGCATTCCATTCAGATAGAATAATGTATTAATCCTGCTCTTGTGTTCCACCTGATCCTGAACGTGGTAACAGCTGTTATTTAACTATGCTTTCTCCTGAAGCCCGCAGTCCAACTAGAGAACTCAGAAGGTCCGGATTTGAACCAAGGGCTGCCAATTGAGTAGCCCTATTATAAATGGTGCAAAGGTGACATTAAAACAATATCAAAGATGGTTGACACAAACTCACTACCATTATAGTACATGTATGCTCCTCACTTAGCAATGAATTCGTTTAATGACGTGGTCTTAGGAATGGAACTCTGTCTTAAAGTAAGGGGAGGCTGTATATAGTATATATTTTTTTCAACGAACTGGCCGTGTTCCACCAAGGCAGGGTGACCCAAAAAAAAAAAAGATAACACTTTCACCATTCACACTATCACTTTCTATCAAGAGGCGCAGAGATACAACAGTTCGAATGTCACTCCAAACAGCACATGTCCTAAACCCCTCCTTTTAAAGTGCAGGCTAACTGGTTTCCCTGAATCTCTTCACAAAATATTACCTTGCTCACACTAACAGCTCGTCAAGTCCCAAAAATCATTTGTCTCCACTCCTATCTAACACACTCACACACACTTGCTGTATGTCCAAACCCCTTGCACACACAACCTCTTTTACCCCCTCCCTCCAGCCTTTCCTAGGATTTACCCCTACCCCTCCTTCCTTCAACTACAGATTTATACACCCTTCAAGTCATCCTATTTTGCTCCATCCTCTCTAAATGACCAAACCAACTCAAAAAAACCCTCCTCAGTCCTCTGAACATTATTTTTAGTAACTCCACACCTCCTCCTAATTTCCACACTACAAATTCTCGTCATAGTATTTATGTCACACTTTGCCTTTAGACATGACATCTCCACTGCCTCCAGCCTTCTTATCACTGCAACATTCACAACCCATGTATCACATGCATATAAAAGAGTTGGTACCACTATACTCTCATACATTCCCTTCTTTGCCTCCATGGATAATGCTCTTTGTCTCCACAAATATTAGCTCACATTAGCTAATGTAGGTAGTAGGTTGGTAGTCAGCAACCACCCAGGGAGGTACTACCATCCTGCAAAGTGAGTGTAAAACGAAAGCTTGTATCTGTTTTACATGATGGTAGGATTGCTGGTGTCTTTTTTTTCTGTCTCATAAACATGCAAGATTTCAGGTACGTCTTGCTACTTCTACTTAAACTTAGGTCACGCTACACATACATGTACACGTTTATGTATATACACTCATCTGAGTTTTCTTTGATTTTATCTTAATAGTTCTTGTTCTTATTGCTTTTCCTTTCATATCCATGGGGAAGTGGAATAAGAATCTTTCCTCCGTAAGCCATTCGTGTTGTAAAAGTCAACTAAAATGCCGGGAACAATGGGCTAGTAACCCCTTTTCCTGTATAGATTTACTAAAAAGAAAAAGAAGAAAACCATCAAAGTGGGATGTTTGAATGTGCGTGGATGTTGTGCGAATGATAAGAAAGAGATGATTGTAGATGTTATGAATGAAAAGAAGCTGGATGTCCTGGCTTTAAGTAAGACAAAGCTGAAGGGGTAGGAGAGTTTCAGTGGGAAGAAATAAATGGGATTAGGTCAGGGGTTTCAAATAGAGTTAGAGCTAAAGGAGGAGTGGCAATAATGTTGAATAATCAGTTATGGCAGGTAAAGAGGGGATATAAATGTATAATTCAAGGATTATGTGGAGTAAAATAAAGGTTGGATGTGAAAAGTGGGTTATAGTGAGTCTTTATGCACCTGGAGAAGAGAGAAGTGTAGAGGAGAGAGAGAGATTTTGGGAAATGTTGAGTGAGTGTGTGGGGAGTTTTGAACCAAGTGAGAGAGTAATTGTGGTTGGGGATCTTAATGCTAAAGTGGGTAAAAATGTTGTGGAGGGAGTAGTAGGTAAATTTGGGGTGCCAGGGGTAAATGTAAATGGGGAACCATTAATTGAGCTATGTGTAGAAAGAGGTTTGGTAATAAGTAATACATATTTTATGAAAAAGAGGATAAATAAATATACAAGGTATGATATAGCACGTAAGGAAAGTAGTTTGTTGGATTATGTATTGGTGGATAAAAGGTTGATGGGTAGGCTTCAGGATGTACATGTTTATAGAGGGGCAACGGATATATCGGATCATTATTTAGTTGTAGCTACAGTTAGAGTAAAAGGTAGATGGGACAAAAAGAAAATGGCAACAGCAAGTAAGAGAGAGGTAAAAGTGTATAAACTAAGGGAGGAGGAAGTTAGAGTGAGATATAAGCAACTATTGGCCGAAAGGTGGGCTAGTGCAAGTATGAGTAGTGGGGGAGTTGAAGAGAGTTGGGATAGTAATAAAAATGCAGTATTAGAATGTGGGGCAGAAGTTTGTGGCTATAGGATGGTGGGTGCAGGAGGAAAGAGGAGTGAGTGGTGGAATGTAGAAGTAAAGGGTGTGATAAAAGAGAAAAAGGTAGCTTATGAGAGGATTTTACAAAACAGAAGTGTTAATAGAAGAGCAGAGTATATGGAGAGTAAAAGAAAGGTGAAGAGAGTGGTGAGAGAGTGCAAAAGAAGAGCAGATGAAAGAATGGGAGAGGCTCTGTCAAGAAATTTTGCTGAAAACAAGAAAAACTTTTTGGAGTGAGATAAACAAGGTAAGAAAGCCTAGGGAACGAATGGATTTGTCAGTTAAAAACAGAGTAGGGGAGTTAGTAGATGGGGAGCTGGAGGTATTGGGTAGATGGCGGGAATATTTTGAGGAACTTTTAAATGTCGATGAAAAAAGGGAGGCGGTAATTTCATGTACTGGCCAGGGAGGTACAACATCGTTTAGGAGTGAAGAAGAGCAGGATGTGAGTGTGGGGGAGGTGCGTGAAGCATTACGTAGAATGAAAGGGGGTAAAGCAGCTGGAACTGACGGGATCATGACAGAAATGTTAAAAGCAGGGGAGGATATAGTGTTGGAGTGGTTGGTATTTTTGTTTAATAAATGTATGAAAGAAAGGAAGGTACCTAGGGATTGGCAGAGAGCATGTATAGTTCCTTTATATAAAGGGAAGGGGATAAAAGAGATTGTAATTATTATAGAAGAATAAGTTTACTGAGTTCTCCATGGGGAAGTGGAACAGAATTCGTCCTCCGTAAGCCATGCGTGTCGTAAGAGTCGACTAAAATGCCGGGAGCAAGGGGCTAGTAAAACCTTCTCCTGTATACATTACTAAAGTTAAAAAGAGAAACTTTTGTTTTTCTCTTTGGGCCACCCCGCCTTTGTGGGAAGCGGCCGATTTGTTGAAAGAAGAAGTTTACTGAGTACACCAGGTAAAGTGTATGGCAGGGTTATAATTGAAAAAATTAGAGGTAAGACAGAGAGTAGGATTGCAGATGAGCAAGGAGGCTTTAGAGTAGGTAGGGGATGTGTAGATCAAGTGTTTACAGTGAAGCATATATGTGAACAGTATTTAGATAAAGGTAGAGAAGTTTTCATTGCATTTATGGATTTAGAAAAGGCATATGATATTGGATAGGGGAGCAATTTGGCAAATGTTGCAAGTGTATGGAACAGGTACTAAGTTACTGAAGGCTGTAAAGAGTTTTTATGAGGATAGTGAGGCTCAGGTTATGGTGTGTAGGAGAGAGGGAGATTACTTCCCAGTAAAAGTAGGTCTTAGACAGGGTGTGTACTGTCACCATGGTTGTTTAATATATTTATAGATGGGGTTGTAAAAGAAGTAAATGCTAGGGTGTTGGGGAGAGGGGTGGGATTAAATTATGGGAAATTAAATGCAAAATGGGAGTTGACACAGTTACTTTTTGCTTATGATACTGTGCTTATGGGAGATTCTAAAGAAAAGTTGCAAAGGTTAGTGGACGAGTTTGGGAGGGTGTGTAATGGTAGAAAGTTGAAAGTGAACATAGATAAGAGTAAGGTGATGAGGGTATCAAACAATTTAAATAAAGAAAAATTGGATATCACATTGGAGAGAGGGATTATGGAAGAAGTAAATGTTTTCAGATATTTGGGAGTTGACGTGTCAGCGGATGGGTTTATGAAGGATGAGGTTAACCATAGAATTGATGAAGGAAAAAAGGTGAGTGGTGCATTGAGGTATCTGTGGAGACAAAATATGTTATCCATGGAGGCATAGAAGGGAATGTACGAAAGTATAGTTGTACCAACACTTTTATATGGGTGTGAAGCATGGGTTACAAATGCTGCAGCGAGGAGGAGGCTGGAGGCAGTGGAGATGTCCTGTCTAAGGGCAATGTGTGGTGTAAATATTATGCAGAAAATTCGGAATGTGGAAATTAGGAGAAGGTGTGGAGTTACTAAAAGTATTTGTCAGAGGGCTGAAGAGGGGTTGTTGAGGTGGTTTGGTCATTTAGAGAGAATGGATCAAAGTAGAATGACTTGGAGAGCGTATAAATCTGTAGGGGAAGGAAGGCGGGGTTGGGGTCGTCCTAGAAAAGGTTGGAGGGAGGGGGTAAAGGAGGTTTTGTGGACGAGGGGCTTGGAATTCCAGCAAGCATGTGTGAGCGTGTTAGATAGGAGTGAATGGAGATGAATGGTTTTTGGAACCTGACGAGCTGTTGGTGTGTGAGCAGGGTAACATTGTGTGAAGGGATTCAGGGAAACCAGTTAATTGATTTAGTTGGACTTGAGACCTGGAAATGGGATGTACAATGCCTGCACTTTAACCCTTCCAGGGTCCAAGGCCATTTTTGGAAGGGGTGTGCCAGTGTCCAAGAATTTAAAAAAAAAAATTCTTATTTTTTCTTTTGAAATGGTAGAGAATCTTTTTCTGAAGGTAATAAAACAAAAAGTATGAAATTTGATTGAAAATTGACGAAATTATGCTCGCGAATTTTGATTGTGTCAGCGATATTTACGCATGGGCGATTTTGCCGACTTTGACTCCCATTTTAGGCCAATTACATTATTCCAGTCTACCCAATTCTTAGCTATTTCACTAGTATTACTTCTATTCTATCGATTGAGCACAAGAAATCGCCCAGTCAACTGTTTAAACTACAAAATAAAGTGATTGGAAATTGGTAATTTAGCCAATTTAACTCAAAGTTCAAAATATTCCAATATCAAAATAGGGGCAGAATAAACAATGCAGGCATTCCTGGCACTAAACTAACATTTCCTCTGTTCATTAGTTATGTTTTCAGTCTTTACAAATGAATTCCATTTTTATTTTTTATTCACATAATGAATTTTTATTCAAACCAAAAAATGGAAGATTTACTCTTATGCAATGTTGTAATAATTGTACAAATAATATCACCACATTTGTGAACGTATATTAGACCCACCAGCTGGTGCATATTAGACGTGTGAGGTCATTTGTTTACTCTTGAACATCGGCAAAAAATTAACATTTCCGCTACTTTGAGCTCAGTTTCAAGCCATTTCCAGTACTAAACCCAATCAAAATCATCTCTATATCTGTAATATATCTTCCTTTCTATCAAATGAGAAATACAACTATAAAAAGTATACGAAAAAACACTGCAAAGTCGCTGTTTTAATTGAAAATTACGGTTTCAGTTTTTTTTCTCTCATTATGCACTGTGTGCTGCAGGATTTGTTTTATGTGGTGCACACTTACCACATAGATGTATTCTCTCATATCTAGGCCCAAATTTACCGCTCACAGCTTATCTGAGTGAGCTGAGCTCATGACGTAGAACTACGGCACGGACCCTGAAAGGGTTAAAGGAGGGGTCTGGGATAGTGACAGCTGGGAGGGACTATTCTCAGCTGTCATATCTGAGCGCCTCTACAAAGACAGTGATTATGTATGAGTGTGGTGAAAGTGTTGAATGATGATGAAAGTGTTTTCTTTTTGGTATTTTCTTTCTTTTTGGGTCACCCTGCCTCGGTGGGAGACGGCCGACTTGTTGAAAACAAAAATATTAGCTAATATTTGTGAGATGCTTGAATGTGCGTGGATGTAGTGCGGATGATATGAAAAAGATGATTGCTGATGTTATGAATGAAAATAAGTTGGATGTCCCTGCCCTAAGCGAAACAAAGCTGAAGGGGGTAGGCGAGTTTCAGTGGGGAGAAATACAGTGGACCCCCAGATTTCGTACTGCTCCCAACTCGAACAATTATGTAAGTGTATTTTTGTAAGTGTATTTTTGGGGGTCTAAAAGGACTAATCTAATTTACGTTATTCCTTATGGGAACAAATTCGTTAGGTAACGGCACTCGAACAGCATTCTGAACGAATTATTGACGAAATCCGGGGGTCCACTGTAAATGGAATTAAGTCAGGAGTATCTAAGAGGGTTAGAACTAAGGAAGGGGTAGCAATAATGTTGAAAGATCAGCTATGGAAGGAGAAGAAGGAATATAAATGTATAAATTCAAGGATTATGTGGATTAAAATAAGGGTCGGTTGCAAAAAGTGGGTCATAGTAAGCATGTATACACCCGGAGAAGAGAGGACTGTAGAGGAGAGAGAGAGGTTTTGGGAGATGCTAAGCGAATGTATAGGAACTTTTGAACCAAGTGAGAGAGTAATTGTGGTAGGGAACCTAAATGCTAAAGTAGGAGAAACATTTAGAGAGGGTGTGGTAGGTAAGTTTGGGGTGCCAGGTGTAAATGGAAATGGGAGCCCTTTGTTTGAACTTTGTATAGAAAGGGGTTTAGTTATAGGTAATACATATTTTAAGAAAGAGGATAAATAAGTATACAAGATATGATGTAGGGCGTTATGATAGTAGTTTGTTGGATTTCATATTGGTAGATAAAAGACTGTTGAGTAGACTTCAGGATGTACATGTTTATAGAGGGGCCACAGATATATCAGATCACTTTTTAGTTGTAGCTACAGTGAGAGTAAAAGGTAGATGGGATACAAGGAAAATAGAAGCAGCAAGTTAGAGAGAGGTGAAGGTTTATAAAATAAAAGAGGAGGCAGTTAGGGTAAGATATAAACAACTATTGGAGGATAGATGGGCTAGTGATAGTATAGGCAATGGGGTCGAAGATGTATGGGGTAGGTTTGTGGTTACAGGAAAGTGGGTGCGGGAGGGAAGAAGAGCGATTGGTAGAATGATGATGTAAAGAGAGTAGTAATGGAGAAAAAGTTAGCATATGAGAGGTTTTTACAAAGTAGAAGTGATGCAAGGAGGGAAGAGTGTATGGAGAGAAAAAGAGAGGTTAAGAGAGTGGTGAAGCAATTTAAAAAGAGAGCAAATAAGAGAGTGAGTGAGAGATGTTATCAACGAATTTTGGTGAAAATAAGAAAAAGTTTTTGAGCGAGATTAATAAGTTAAGGAAGCCTAGGGATTGAATGGATTTGACAGTTAAAAATAGGAGAGGAGAGTTATTAAATGGAGAGTTAGAGGTATCGGGAAGATGGAGGGAATATTTTGAGGAATTGTTAAATGTTGATGAAGATAGGGAAGCTGGGATTTTGTGTATAGGGCAAGGAGGAATAACATCTTGTAGGAGTGAGGAAGAGCCAGTTGTGAGTGTGGGGGAAGTTCGTGAGGCAGTGGGTAGAATGAAAGGGGGTAAGGTAGCTGGGTTTGATGGGATAAAGATAGAAATGTTAAAAGCAGGTGAGGATATAGTTTTGGAGTGGTTGGTGCTATTATTTATTAAATGTACGGAAGAGGGTAAGGTACCTAGGTATTGGCAGAGAGCATTCATAGTTCCTTTGTATAAAGGCAAAGGGGACAAAAGAGAGTGGAAAATTTATAAGGGGATAAGTCTGTTGAGTATACCTGGTAAAGTGTATGGTACAATTATTATTGAAAGAATTGAGAGTAAGATGGAGAGTAGGATAGCAGATGAACAAGGAGGCTTTAGGAAGGGTAGGGAATATGTAGACCAGTTGTTTAAAGTGAAACATATAGGTGAACAGTATTTAGATAAGGGTAAAGAGGTTTTTGTGGCATTTATGGATTTGGAAAAGGAGTATGACAGGGTGGATAGGGGGGCAATGTGGCAGATGTTGCAGGTGTATTGAATAGGAGGTAGGTTACTGAAAGCAGTGAAGAGTTTATACGTGGATAGTGAGGCTCAGGTTAGAGTATGTAGGAGAGAGGGAGATTATTTCCCAGTAAAAGTAGGCCTTAGACAAGGATTGTGATGTCACCGTGGTTGTTCATTATATTAATTGATGGGGTTGTAAGAAAAGTGGTGTGGGGTTAAAACATAAAGAATCTAACACAAAGTGGGAGTGGTCACAGCTGCTTTTTGCTGATGACACTGTGCTTTTGGGAGATTCTGAAGAGAAGTTGCAGAGGTTGGTGGATGAGTTTGGTAGGGTATGTAAAAGAAGGAAATTGAAAGTGAATATAGGAAAGAGTAAGGTGATGAGGATAACAAAAAGATTAGGTGACAAAAGATTGGATATCAGATTGGAGGGAGAGAGTATGGAGGAGGTGAATGTATTCAGGTACAGTGGACCCCCGAGTTTCGTAAAAACTTCACTCCTGAAGTCTGCTCAAGTGCCATTACCGAACGAATTTACTCCCTTAAGGAAAAATGTCACGTAGGTTAGTCTATTTTAGACCCCCAAAAATACTTTTCCACAAGCACTTACAATATTATACTTACATAAATGTACGATTTCCGGGGTTTACGAAACTCGGGGGTCCACTGTATTTAGGAGTGGACGTGTCAGCAGATGGGTCTATGAAGAATGAGGTGAATCATAGAACTGATGAGGGGAAAAGGGCGAGTGGTGCACTTAGGAGTCTGTGGAGACAAAGAACCATGTCCATGGAAGATTGGAATGTACGAGAGTATAGTTATACCAACACTCTTATATGGGTGTGAAGGCTGGAGGCAGTGGAGATGTCATGTCTGAGGGCAATGTGTGGTGTGAATATTATGCAGAGAATTGGTAGTTTGTAAATTAGGAGGAGGTGCGGGATTACCAAAACTATTATCCAGAGGGTTAAGGTGGTTCGGACATGTAGAGAGGATGGAACAAAGTAGAATGACTTCGAGAGTGTATAAATCTGTAATGGAGGGAAGGCAGCGTAGGGTTGGCCTAGGAAAGGTTGGAGGGAGGGGGTAAAGGAGGTTTTGTGTGCGAGGGGCTTAGACTTCCAGCAAGCATGCGGGAGCATATTTGATAAGAGTGAATGGAGATAAATGGTTTTTAATACTTGACATGCTGTTGGAGTGTGAGCAAAGTAACATTCATGAAGGGATTCATGGAAACCGGCAGGCCGGACTTGAGTCCTGGAGATGGGAAGTACAGTGCCGGCACTCTGAAGGAGGGGTGTTAATGTTGCAGTGTTATAACTGTAGTGTAAGCACACCTCTGGCAAGACAGTGATGGAGTGAATGATGATGAAAGTTTTTCTTTTACGGGCCACCCTGCCTTGGTGGGAATTTGTCGATGTGTTAATTATAAATAAAAATAGCTTTTTGTTTTTTCTCCAACAAACCGGCCGTATCCCACCAAGGCAGAGTGACCTAAAGAGAAAAACAAAAGTTGCTCTTTTTAAGTTTAGTAATTTTTACAGGAGAAGGGGTTATGAGCCTCTTCCTCACAAAATTTTAGTTGACTCTTATGACACGCATGGCTTATAGAGGAAGAATTCTTTTCCACTTCCCCATGAAGAATATTAGCTTATATTCATTATAATACACACACAACCTGCACTTATAAAAAGAGAGGAGCTTACGACGACGTTTCGGTCCGACTTGGACCATTTACAAAGTCACACGAACACACAGGACAGGTGGACAGGTGTGTTAGTGTGACTTTGTAAATGGTCCAAGTCAGACTGAAACGTCATCGTAAGCTCCTCTCTTTTTATATGTGCGGGTTGTGTGTGTATTGTTCCAGTTACGGTATTGTGCCTTTTTTGTTATTCAGGATAAATTTTAGGGGCATTGTGCTACCATTCCTTTCCCCCCTTTTTTTTTCAACTTAGTTATTCCTTTCATACTACCTCATTCTTTTGTAATTTCTTTATTCCTTATTCTCTGCATAATTTTTACACTGGTCAACCAGGCAATTAGCAGGGAGGCCAGGCCATGGGAGTAGGAAAACTCCCCAAGGAGATCAGTTATATAGTAAAATCTAGTTATCACAAACTTTGATATAACAGACTTAAAATACAGTAATGGGCAGAGTCTGCTGTGTAAAGTGTTTCAAATGCCTTTAATTTCATTGTTTATTGCAATATAACCATTTTAGGTATAAAGTAGAGTACCTAAGTTTTTTTTTTCCTGTTTTTAATGTTATTCTGGTTTAAGACACTCAGGCAGTCCCCCAGCTAATCTGTTGTTACAACATTGAAAGATCATATTTTTACACCCTTTTCTGCATACATTGACAAAATTTGATCTTTTCACAGATTCCTCAAAATTCATTAAATTTTCTTTACTTCATATATTGTAACATTTAACTTGGATTTCACATTACTCTCCTACTAGTAGAGCCTACAAGATTAGAGAATACGCTGGACCTCATCTTCACCAACAATGATGATCTGATACGAAATGTCATCATATCAAAAACAATATACTCAGATCACAACATAAGAGAGGTCCAGACATGCATGTGGGGAGCCCAAGATCAACAAAATGTGATCAGCCGCGAGGGAGCCTTCTCTAAATTCAACTTCAATAACAAAAACATAAGATGGGACCAAGTAAACCAAGTCCTAAATGATATACAATGGGAAGATAGCCTAAGCATCACGGATCCTAACCTATGTCTAGAACAAATTAACTCTGTGCCACTTGAGGTTTGCTCAAGGCAAATTCCCTTAAGAAAAAGGAGGAAAAGATGCAAACTAGAAAGAGAGAGGCGCTCCCTATACAGACGAAGGCAAAGAATAACGGAGCGGCTACAAGAGGCCAATATATCTGAAATACGAAGGGAGACACTAGTCAGAGAAATAGCAAACATCGAATTAAAACTAAAGGAATCTTACAGGAATCAAGAAACACGGGAAGAACTAAAAGCCATAAACGAAATTGAAAGAAACCCAAAGTATTTCTTTTCTTATGCAAAGTCAAAGTCAAGAACAGCAACCAGTATTGGGCCCCTACTTAAACGGGATGGGTCCTACACAGATGACAGCAAGGAAATGAGTGAGTTACTTAAGTCCCAGTATGACTGAAAATCGAAGACCTAAATGAATTTTTTATGTGAGTGCCACAGAACTTGACTGACGCATGCCTATCTGACATCACCCTGACGCCAAATGACTTTGAAAAAGCAATAAATGACATGCCCATGCACTCCGCTCCAGGCCCAGACTCATGGAACTCCGTGTTCATCAAGAACTGCAAGAAGCCACTATCACGTGCTTTTAACATCCTATGGAGAGGGAGCATGGACACTGGGGTCGTCCCGCAGTTACTAAAAACAACAGACATAGCCCCACTCCACAAAGGGGGCAGTAAAGCAATAGCAAAAAACTACAGACCAATAGCGATAACGTCCCATATCATAAAAATCTTTGAAAGGGTTCTAAGAAGCAAGATCGCCACTCATCTAGATACCCATCAATTACACAACCCAGGGCAGCACGGGTTTAGAGCAGGTCGCTCCTGTCTGTCCAAACTACTGGACCACTACGACCAGGTTCTAGATGCTCTAGAAGACAAACAGAAAGCAGATGTTATATACACAGACTTTGCAAAAGCCTTTGACAAGTGTGACCATGGTGTAATAGCACACAAAAATGCGTGATAAAGGAATAACAGGAAAAGTTGGTAGATGGGTCTATAATTTCCTAACAGATAGGCATGCGTCAGTCAAGTTCTGTGGCACTCACATAAAAAATTCATTTAGGTCTTCGATTTTCAGTCTGGTTAGCGGCTCGCTAAAAGCTGAGTCATACTGGGACTTAAGTAACTCACTCATTTCCTTGCTGTCATCTGTGTAGGACCCATCCCGTTTAAGTAGGGGCCCAATACTGGTTGCTGTTCTTGACTTTGACTTTGCATAAGAAAAGAAATACTTTGGGTTTCTTTCAATTTCGTTTATGGCTTTTAGTTCTTCCCGCGTTTCTTGATTCCTGTAAGATTCCTTTAGTTTTAATTCGATGTTTGAGTAGTAGGTTGGTAGACAGCAACCACCCAGGGAGGTACTACCGTCCTGCCAGGTGACTGTGAAACAGAAACCTGAAACTGTTTTACATGATGGTATGATTGCTGGTGTCCTTTTTTCTGTCTCATAAACACGCTGGATAACAGGTATATCTAGCTACTTCTACTTACACTTTAGGTCATACTACACAAGCATGCACATGCATATATATATACATACACACATCTAGGTTTTTCTTTTTTTTCTTAATAGCTCTCGTTCTTTTTATTTTCTCTATTGTCCATGGGGAAGTGGAAAGAATCTTTCCTCCGTAAGCCATGCGTGTCGTATGAAGCGAGTAAAATGCCGGGAGCAATGGGCTAGTAACCCCTTCTCCTGTACACATTTACTAAAAAAGAGAAGAAGAAAAACTTTATAAAACTGGGTTGTTTGAAAGTGTGTGGACGTAGTGCGGATGATAAGAAAGAGATGATTGCTGATGTTATGAATGAAAGAAGTTGGATGTCCTGGCCCTAGCGAAACAAAGCTGAAGGGGTAGGCGAGTTTCAGTGGGGAGAAATAAATGGGATTAAGTCAGGAGTATCTGAGAGAGTTAGAGCTAAGGAAGGGTAGCAATAATGTTGAAGGATCAGTTATGGAAGGAGAAGAGGGAATATAAATGTGTAAATTCAAGGATTATGTGGATTAAAATAAGGGTCGGATGCGAAAAGTGGGTC